>PVLA01000250.1:234675-393082 GCA_004027455.1 Hydrochoerus hydrochaeris | reverse complement strand
AACTCCATATTGAGCATTACATAAAAATATACACATGTGAACTACACAAATTACAATTATCAGTACAAAACATTTCCAGATCCCCGCGCCCAATTCCCACATGCGGCGTCCTTTTCCTGGAGAAGCGATTGTCACAAGGCGTGGATGGACTAGGACGTGGCATGGACAGAAAAGGGCGCCGCACTTGATCAGTTTCAAAAGAGTACCAAGATATGACTGTAGTTCTCAAAGAGATGGTTTTGGTTTTTTGTTTGCCAGTGTATTTTACTTTTTTATTTTAAAGTTTTTATATTTTTGTTAGTACATGTTTGCAGTACATAATGATTATATCTCAAAAAGATGACTTTGAATTCTAGCTGATACCACCTCTTCAATAAAAAAAAGTTAATTTTTTAGAGAAGTGATAAGACAGAAAAAGGATTTTGAACCATTAGGCTACCAATTTGGGGAAAATCGGATAACTGGTAGACAAAATGATAGTTGTTAATCTAGATTTCTCTGATATAATCTCCAGACCATTAAGAGTCCAAAATTACTTTCAGTGGTTAGCTTTTATTCTCTCTTGTACAGGAGGGACAGGATACCTTCTGTCTTTATAAATTTACACCCTGTTTTTTGGCAGAGAGCTCTCCTACATCTGCTTTTCTTCAACCTGTATCTGTCTTTAGTTCAATCAACCTTTATATACCAAGGAGGTATGTTTTGGTTCCCACATAAGATTGATTTATTCTAGACCTACTGAATAGGATTATGGTGCTTATACACCAATGTTAATATTTTGTTGCCATTCCAATGCATTATCTTCATCTGGCACTCACTAGAGAGGTCTGTTTTCAAAGTAGACATTATAAAGGAAAGGGAAATTTCTCCTTTGCCTGATGAATATTCTCTGGAATGAACTGACAATAGACAGAATACATTGGAGAAAAGTCACAAATTCATTAACAGGCACAGGAGAAAAATCACAGCACAGGTGTCATACACAAAGTACTGGCACCAGACTCAAGGCCATCTTCTCACCATTCAAAAGGCAATACTCAAGTAAAAAGAATTAGTATGAAGTAAATTAGCTTTATTCAAAGACTGGAGCCCCAAGAAGATGAAGGGAAGATATAATACCCAAAAATGACCATCTAGGGGAGCCCAGGTATATGAAAGGTATCTTATACAGAGCTAAAGGAGGTGCAGTAGCACATTGGGCAGAAAAGCTATATACTGAATATGGTTTTTATCATCCAGGGTGTGTGTCTTTTTTTCCTTGGCCAGAATATTGAAACATTGGTCTTCTACAGGTAGTTCTTATAAATTTTACACACACCCACACACACACACAAACACACACATCACTTTTTTTCAAGTTAAGCATCATTTTACACACATTATGATATAATCTGAAGGTTGCAGGTGTTCGGGTTCTGTAACTCTAGAGAAAGATTATTTACCAACTAAAATTTTAATCCTGTAAGTGCAGCTTTACTCTATAATTTAGAATGCTAGGCAAAGAAACAGGAAGTAAATCTGCAAACAACTCACTAAGCAGTAGCCACAGTTGCAGTATGAGACACAGAGGAGTGCTAGAAAGTTGAAGCTTATATACCTTCCTTCACAGGGGAGGAGTGCTTGACAGATTAGGTGAATGAATGGGCTCAGAGGTAGAAAGTAGTTTTTAAAATAAGTCTCTTTGGGATTTGTATAAGCCCAAGGGACCAACATTACATCATTTTTAAAAATGTCTGTCTAGGCATGAAGTCATCAGTCTTCTGTTCTGAAATAATGAGATTTCAAGATGGGAATAGAAAGCAATTTTGTACCCTTTTGTGAGGATGGCCTTAGCACAGATTCAGGAACTTCAGAGAGAGCCTCCTCTCCGAAGCAGAGAGGAGAAACAAGAAAAGATCATTGGAGAAAAGTCACAAATTCATTAACAGGCATAAGAGAAAAATCACAGCACAGGAGTCATACACAAAGTACTGGCACCAGACTCAAGGCCATCTTCTCACCATTCAAAAGGCAGTACTCAAGTAAAAAGAATTAGTATGAAGTAAATTAGCTTTATTCAAAGATCAGAGCCCCGAGAATATGAAGGGAAGATATAATACACAAAAATGACCATTTTTAAATGGGGGAGCAGAAACAAGAAAAGATCAGAAGGACCTTGAATCTGAGGCCATTTCTGAGGCCTCTCAAGCATATATTGGCACAGTCTTTGAGGTATCATTTTCTCAGTCCCAGCATCAGTAAAGAAAGTCAGGGGAGTAAATGAGTTCACCCAGTGAGAACATGTAGTGAGAAGAATGAACTCTGAGAGCAGAATCCTGATAAAAATATTCAAAACAAGTAGAGGGATTTGGAAAGACTTTCTGGAAAAGCAGGAAAAAACCCAAGAGTGTGACGTGCCAGAAGTGAAGGGAGAGGAGAACTGCAAGGAGAATGGGAACAACCAGTGCTGGTGAAAGCCAAAAAAAAAAAATTACAACTGAAAAATGTTAATTAGATTAGCAATAAGCAGCTCATTGATAAACCTGGCAAAGTCAGTTGGAACAGAATGGTAGAGACAGTACAGATTGCTAAGAAGTAGAAGCTGAATTAGGAGAAAAATCTTATGTAAATAACCCACTAAAGAAGTTCATCTGTGAAAGGAAGTTCAGCATGCCAAGAGAAAGAGAATAAGAAAATGAGACTGAATTGAATAAGCAATAGGTGAACTAGAATGGAACGAAAAAGTCTCAGATTCTGTTTCTCTCTGTTGCTTTCTCTTTATCTCTCTCTCTCTCCCTCTGATTCTCCCTCCCTCCTTCCTCCTCCTCTTTCTTCTTGTTTTATCTTTATGACAGAAACTTTAACACAGTTAAATTTCAGTGGCAAGTCTAGAAAAAAAGAGATTATAAAAACAGGAGAGAGGGGCCAGTGATTTAGCTCAGTGGCATAAGCGCCGGCCTTGCAAGCATGCAGTCCTGAGTTCGATCCCCGGTACAAAAAAGAAAAAAAAATAGGAGAGAATGTATGATGGTGAGAAGAAATTGAAAACAGCTGGAAATGTTAAGACTGCTAAAGGAGATAAGATCCAGAGCATAGTTTCTACTGCACCTAGAAGGAATGAGCAGAAAAGATAGCTGCAGATACTGACAATAATTCATAGATTAAGCCATAAGTAGTTGAGAAGATTTTGTAACACAGTTTCCCAGGCCTCCTAAGATCAAAAATAAGAAATTTGAAAGTAGGGACTCACTAGGGGCAAGTAAAATGACAGTAATACAAGTAACAGTTGATCGTAAACCAAATTCATTTCATTAATTTGACATTCATCTAGTGTTTTAATGGGTTTTACAAGAATATTTCAGTGACAAAGACTGTCTTGATTTTATAAATAAATGAGAAAAAATAAGCTTTCTGTCCCCTCAGAAAATGATGACCCCACCATTCATTAGTTGCTCTTAGAAGAAACCTTGGGATCAATTTATTCCTTCCTTTCCCTCACCTATCTCTCACTATCCCTGCCCCCCTTTATCCCCTCTATCAAACTCCTGATGCAATTCACTGAAAAGCTGTGTCTATTCTACTTCCAAACAGATCTAGAATTGGTTATTTCCATCTGTATTGCTTCCACTCTGATCCATATTACTATACTTTCTTTTTTCCAGTGCTGGGATGGAATTCAGTGTCTTACCCAAGCAAGGCAAGCACATCCCCAGGACTGCAAAACACTAGCACTTTTTACCTGGATGAATACAGTATTGTCCTAAATGATTCTCTCCCCTTATCCTTTTCTATCCATAATCCCTACAGCAACCATAGCATACATCAAATTAGTACAGTCTCCTACTTTAAAATGTCAAGTGATTTCCAACTGCTCAGAACTAAAATCCAAAACCCTAACCATATACTGCAAGATCCTACATGAATATTCTTTTGCATACCTGAAAGGGGGAAGGGGGAAGTTTTTTCTCTGCCTTCACAAGTTCTTAGTTGGAATGGACCTCTATAACAAAAGACAGATTAATAAGAGAAAATAAAACAAATTTATTAATACAGACAACGCATATCTCTTAGAATAAATCTCAGTGAACTTAAAATAGTGGCTTAGAAGTCTGCCTATATAGCATCTTCAACAAAAAACAAATGTGTAGGGAAACAATAGAACAAAGGAAAGATTTTAGGATTCCAAGGGCAAGCAACTGTAGGAGAATAAATATATGAGAGGAAACTAAAGAAATAAGCTTTGTTTACAGATTCTTCTGGTGTTATTTCTGAGCTGACTATATTTTAAAGTTGTTTCTAAAAATGAAAATTTATATGTTATTATATCTGTATTATTAAATACATAATTATCTTTAGGCAAAAAAGGGAAAAATAAAGATCTTCTTCCATTTGCTACTTATTTTTAACTAAATTTGTTCATTTTATTTTGTAATGCTAGAGATGGAACCTAGATGCTAAGCAAGTACTCTACCAACAACTTTTATATCTAGCCCCAAATTTATTTTTTCATTGGTATATAAAAACATAAAAATTGTGCATATTAATGGCATCATTGATTTTTGATATATATGTATGTCATTTGTTACTTATTTTCCTTCAACTCAAAAATTATTTTTATGTCAAAGAGGCAAATTTTGAGGTGATATATTCTAATTTCTTTCTAATTTCCTCCAAACTCATCCATATTACACTTCCTTGTTCAAAACTCTTTTTTTAAGATGGGATCTATTTTAGTTAATAGGTTAGGCCAAGCTCTGTATCAACCCAGACTCTTTAAATTTGCTTTTCTCTGCCCATTAGCATGCTTCCCCTAGCTTTTTGCATGACTGGCTCTTATTCAGTGTCAGTGTTGTTCCTGGAAATGGCCTTCCTTGGCAAGTCTTAGAAATTCTTGGCTTCACTCTCATAGTATTTTAATTATTCCCATCATAAAAATAATATAATTTGTGATAAACTTATGTGTTTACCTTTCTGTGTTACTGAGGATTGAACCAGGGGCTCATGTGTGCCAGGAAATGTACCACTAAGCTACATTTCCAGCTCTTTTTTATTTTTTATTTTAAAGCAGGCTCCATCTAGGTTGCCCCAACTAGCCTCAAACTTGCAATCTTCCTGCCTCAACTTCTGGAGGAATTGGGATTACAGACATGCCACTGCACTCATCTATGTGCTTACTTTTATTATCTATCTTCTCCTCTGGAATTTAAATTCCATGTGGGCAGATCTTGTGTTTACCTGATGCCAATTCCTAAAACAATATCTAGTATTTTTTTGGTACCTAGTATTTAAAGATGTAGCTTAAATTAAAAACAACCAATAAACAAGGCAAACTTAAAGAGTATTGAAATACACATAAAGCCAGGCATGGAGGTAATCCCAGTAACTGGGGAGGCTGAGGATAACTGTAGCCCCAGCATATAGAAGGCTGAAGTAGGAGGTACACTGCAAATTAGAGGCCAGCCTGGGCTACACAGTAAGTTCAAGGCCAGACTGAACTGCATAGTGCAACCTTGTCTCAAGAAAAAAAAAGAATGAAATATGCATAAGATAAAGGTTAGGAGAGTAATTAGAAGGGATGATTAATTCTTCTTATTAAAAAAAGTAATAACAGTGAGAAAAAGGGTAAGACAAAACTAATCTATGTTGCCAGAAATCAGAAGGATAGCCTCTCCAGGTCATGCAGATAGTGACTAAAAGGAAATGTGAATCATCTTTTTCTCAAGGGGCTGGAAATGTTCTATTTCATTTGGGTGCTGATCATCCAGGTAGATTCACTTCACGTCTATATACTTATCTCACTCTTATGGATGTATAATGTTCAATAAAAAATTAAAGATGGATAGAACAGTTTATATAACCATATTGCATCAAAAGACAATAACAGATATTCATGATGGTTGTCTAAATCATCAAAAAGATTGAGCTTAGTTTTATCATTTTCAAAAACTTCAGTTGTATAATATAGCTTTTAAAATATTTCTACTAAAAATGATTAACTTGAAGCCACCTATATGTGTCTATCATCCAAAAACACTTTATTTTAGCCGGGGGTTTAGCTCAGTGGTATAAGTGCCTGGCAGGCAAGCTCAAGGTTGTGAGTTCAATTCCTGGTACCAAAAAACAAAAACAAATAAAAGAGATAAGATATTTTTGTTCACCATCACTGGTCACTGGAGAAATGCAAATTAAAACAGCATTGAGATTCCACCTTACTCTGGAAAGAATAGCTGCCATCAAGAAATCAACTGATAACAAATGTTGGCCAGGCTGCGGGGTAAAATTAACACTGCTCCACTGTTGGTGGGAATGTAGACTGGTGCAACCACTATGGAAATCCATATGGAGAATGATCAGAAGACTAGGATTGGAAGTTCCATTCAATCCAGCTATTCCCCTCCTGGGTATTTTCCCCAAAGAACTGAAAAGTGCATATCACAGTGATATATGTGCACCCATGTTCATAGCAGCACAATTTGTAATAGCTAAATTTTGGAAACAACCTAGATACCCATCAACTTCAGAGGGGATGAAAAAGATGTGGTATTTTTACACAATGGAATATTACTCAGCTATAAAAAAGGATGATCTTGAGGCCTTCATATATAAATGGAGACAACTTGAGATTATCATCATCAGTGAAATAAATAAGAATCATATTTATAAATATCACATTGTGTCTTTATTGTAAAAAGTGATAAGAACTATAAGAGTAATAAAACCCAAAATGTGTAATTGCTATTGTAAAAAAGAGAGGAAAAGAAAGGGCTTTAAGGGATATAACTGCATGTATGTTTGAGTGTGTAAAATAGATGAGCATATTTGCTGAATCTTTGTTGGATCTTTGAGCAGAACTGTTTGCAGTCTCACTGTTTGAATGTCTACTATGTATCCATTAATTTTCTAAGTTGAACAACTACATCCAATATGAAAATATGTAATTTATCAATTAGTGATTTCTTTGTGGTTTTTTCTTTTTTTCTTTTAGAATTCTGTATTGTTGCTACGCTTTTTCTTTTGCTTTTTTTCCCTTTAAATTTTTTTTAAAAAATGCATAATTGCTATTGCAAAAAAGAGAGGAAATAGGAAGTGCTATAAAAGATATAACTGCATGAATATTTAAGTGTATAGGATTGATAACCATACTTCTAAATTCTTGTTGGATTGTTGAACAGATTTGATTGCACTCTCACTGCTTGAACGTCTACTTTGTATGCTCTAATTTTGTAACTTGAACAACTATTTCTAAAAAGACAATATGTAATTTATCAACCAGCGATCTCTTACTGTTTATCTTTTTTTTGAAATTCTGTAATAGTTCTACTTTTTTTCTCTTTAAATAAAAAAAACACTTCATTTTAATAATGCTCACAAAATAAGGTATTGACATATTAATGCAATTAGAACAACTAGACCAGGATTATTGGCCCCATTTTGCAGAATAGGGACCTCAGATAGGTTACCTGATTTCTTCATAGCTGCACAGAAAGTGGTTGCTCCAAGGTCTAGAGTCTAATTACTTTGCTTTTAAGAACAGTACAATATGAATTTTGCTACTCATTGTATGAGTAAGCGGTTATCTGGAAGAGAAACAACAGAGCAAATAGGGTTGAGCTACTTCAGGAAGAAGGCTCTGTTAAGAAGATACCCTGTGAGTGCCCCCCATCTTCAAGATGACCCATAACATCTCCCATCCCTCCTTTTTACCTCCTTTGAGTGGCACTAGGCATCCTTTTAAGCAATGAAATTGTTTTATTCTTTAACAAGTAATCACTGAATCTTATATGGATATAGCTAGGCTCTAAGTAGAGCCATCTTTGCTTTATAGAGGCTTTCAAGAAACTTTTCTCTGGTAGTAGACAGTAACAAATATACAAAGAAATGATGCACAATGATTATATTCTGCTGTGATCTCAGAGTAGATAAAAGCATTTAAGCCAATGCAGAGAATCACTGCAACATTCAAGTGTTAAGAGACAATTGACATATGACCCAAACAAGGATTGTCAGGTCCATATTGAGTGAAGATATGGGTTGTTATAGAACAAGAAAGAGGTAAAGTTTATTTTGGTAAACAGAGGTTCTAAGAAGCCAGGTTTCCCAGAGTCCTATCACATCTGGAAGGATTGGCACAGGCCTCTTCTTCAACCAACATAATGAGTGTACGTACATCATAAAAAGCCCACATAGCCAAAGAGTTCCATGATCCTCAGAGAGGACAGTTTTATATGCCCAAACTTGGTCCACAATTCCAATATAATGTTCTAGGTAAGATGCAAAATTGAGATAAGATCCAAAACAAATTATGTGAAAAAAGCCACACTCACTCGTCCAAGAATATGGAAGACCAAATACTGTGTGGAATAGCAGTCATTTCCCCCAGAGAACTGTTAAGTTTTTACACTCACTCATCCAAGCCTATGGAAGACCAGATACTGTGTGGAATAGCAATCATTTCCCCTAGAGAACTGCAAGTTTTTCAACCCTGTAGCAGATGCTGTGGTGTGTCATCCCAGACTCCATTTTTATATCTGAGACATTCATTACTCTAGCTACCAGGAGTACTGGTGGCTAGTAGCATTCAGCTAAGTCTCTGTGCAGGCATTGCTATAAGCCAAAAAGGGCCAAGTGCCTTAAGTTAATGGTCCCTATGTATTAGTTGCCTTCACCTGTAGAATGGTCAAGGTTGAAGTTGAAAGCTTGGTCCCTATATCTTCAGGTAAGACAACTCTGAAGGGGCATCCTAACTTCAGAGCTCCCTGAGAAATCAACTCAGATATTTGTATGGCTCACCTCTCCCCAGCCCTACTTCCTGTACCTCTATACTTCAGTTGTTCACTTCAACTCTTTATGTGTTGATTATGAGGATTACCCTTAATTTACTTCCTATACACTCAGCTCTGATTCAGAGTCAACTTTCTGGGAAACAAGGAATCTGACCTCAAACAACTCTTTATAAAACATAAAAGGTAAATGGGGGTAGTCACATATGCCTGTAATTCCTGTACTTTGGGAGGCTGGACAGGAGGATCAAAACTTCAAGTCAACCCTACACAACTTAGCAACTTAGTGAGACTCTGTTTCAAAATAAAAAAAGGCAAAAGCTCTGGGTTCAATTTCCAGTGTGATAAATAGATAGACAGATAGTGTTAGGTAAACAGAAAAGCTATGAGTACAAATAGTTAAAACATAATGCAGAAAGTATAAGGAGAACTTCCAGAAAAATGGCAGAATGATAAAGAAAAAAATACTCAGCCTCTCTAAGACTCAGAATCCAGATACTGGAAAATAACAATTTGAGGGGAAAAAATTAGAAAGAGGGGAGTAGATCCCCAGGAACCAGTAGGGATCTGACAGGAAAATTAAAACGTACAAAGAAATCAAAGAGACAGAACAGGATACAGAGTAAGGAAGGGTCAATCTGCACTTTTTCCCTGACTCCTGGTTTATGGCTTGTAAGAAAGGAAAAACAAATCTGCAGAGCAAAGGGACCCCAGAGGACTCCAGGGCGCTTCAGGCAGCTTCAGGGAGAAACAGCACTGGAATGGACCTGCAGATGCTGTGACCTATCACAGCTAGTGACTCTAGTTTGAGAGGCTGCCCTTTCCCCTGGAGTGAGTTCTTGGTCAGAAGCTATTGAATGGGAGGACTGACTGATTGAGCGTGGAACTCAGAGCAGCTGTGGGAGGACTCCAATTCAGGGCTCCAAGTGTAAGGTTCCCATAGTGACTGGGTGAGGGCCAGCCATGGGAGACATCTGTGTTCAGGGAACGGTGGTCAAGAGACCCCCCCAGAGGGGGAAACAGTCCCCACTATCATGGCCAAAGACCAGGCTCAGCCTGAATAACTCTGGATTTCAAAATTCCAGAATTGATATCCTTACTCTAATCCTACTGCCTGCTGGGGCCTGTATCCAGCATGAATCCAGGGTGTGAGTGCATTTTTATCTATCAGCATGAACAGACTTGTCTTAACTTGGACACAGAGCCAAAATTGTAGATTCTGGAAGAAAACCATATGTTCAAAATCACGGAAAAATTTCATTTTTTGTTTGCATTTGGTTTTAGTTTTTTGTTTTGTTTTTTTGTGTTGTGCTTCATGAATATATTCATTGTTTTTAGTTTTTGTTTTGGGTTGTTTCCCCTTTCTCTCTTTTCCTTTCCTCTTTTGTTCTTCTTCAGTTTATTGGGCATTGAGGAATTTTCCTTTGTCCTTTTTTATGTCTTATCTCCTTTTCTTCCTTTTTGCTTTTGTTGCCTTATTTTTAATTTTTCCCTTTAAATTTTTTTCCTTTATTTTTACTCTCTATATAATTTCATTCTTTTCCTCCCTCTTTTTCTTTTATCTTCAATTTGTCAGTTTTTTCCCTCTTACATTTACCTACTTCTATAGACATTTTTCTATTCCCCAATAAGATCCTTTGTAACACTTCTCATTCCTTCTTCTCATATCATAGAGTTTACTGTTTCAAAGTTTTCCTCTTCTATTCCCCCATTCCAAAACTCTATATCTTTAAGAATATAATCATAAATCTTTGTTAATATTTTGATAGTTAATGCTATAAAATTAGTGTTGAATTATTTTCTACCACTAACAGAGATATAGTTGTCATATTTAACACATATTAACTGTAAGAAAATACCTTAGTTGTCATAATGTTTACATCATAGTTTCAGATTTCTTCTCTAGGAATAAAGTTTGTGCTTAAATGGTTCTGATGATATGTTGATATACAGGGAGATAATATTGTCATTGACTTGCATCATATTAACAGAGTCATAATTGTTGATAGTTCTCTGTAAGCCAACACTCAGATTAACTTTGTGACATTATCAACACTAGAGTAACTACTCAGAGAACTTGGTTTTGTGTAACTACACTGCATCCTCCATTCCTAAATTAACTGATATAGTCAGGTGATGGAGCTGTTGGAAAGGGCTATAATTAGCCTTGCCCAAAGTATATCAAAGAAAAGCAACTAAACAGATCTCTATACTAGTAACAAAGTCTTTGGCTATAAGCATCCCCAAATCTCAGCACAAAGCAAAACATAACAAATGAAACAATAAAAATGTGAGAAGGCAAGGCAATAAAATTTCCAGCACTACAACTCCCATGAAGCCAATCCAGGGGGTACTAAGGGAGAGAACTGCATAAGTTATGCACCTGAACTAATCAAAAAGATAACAAAAGACTTTGGAAAACAGATCAAAGAGGTGATCAGTGGAATGAAAGAAGATATTACTAAATAGTAATGGAAGTAATAAATAAAAAGATGCGGGAGCTTTCAGAAGTCACTTATAAAAAGCTAGCTGAGCAAAATGAAATGATACAAAACATGAATGACCAGTTTACCAAAGAATTAGAGTTCAGAAAAAGGTTTCAATCAGAAATCAAGGTTAAAAATTTATATTGAAAGTATAGTGAACCAGGAGTGGTGGTGCAAGCCTGTAATCCCAGTACTCAGGAGGCTGAGGCAGGAGGATCACTACAAGTTCAAGGCCAGCCTGTGCTACAAAATGAGTTCAAGCCCAGTCTGAACTGCAGAGTGAGACCCTGTCTCAAAAAATAGAAAAGAAAAGAGAAAAAATAACTGACCAATGTGAGGACAGAATTTCAGCACTAGAAGACACTGATGCTTTCAAAGACCAATTATTCAAACATATCTTAAAAACAACAAAAGCTGTTTTTTCCCAACTTTTGGGAGGCTGAGGCAGGAGTATTGTTGTGAGTTTGAGGCTAACCTGGGCTACACAGTGAGTTCAAGGCCAAGCTGAACTACATATTGAGACCCTGCCTCAAAAATTAAAAAAACAGAACATGAAAACTGTATCCAACAGCTTCTTGATAACACAAAAAAATAATGTAAGAATAATTGGAATAAGTGAACAAGTGTCATACAAATCTATTCACAGAAATAATGAAAGAAAACTTCCTAAATACAGAAAAAGAAATAACCATACAACTAAGTGAGGCATAGAGGATCCCAAAGAGCCATGACTGAAAGAAGAGCTCTCCATTCCACATTATACTCAAACTACCAGAAGCCCATCACAGCAACAGATCTTAAAAGATGTTTAAGAAAGGCAACGAATTTCATACAAGATCAACACACTAAAATTACAGCAGACTTCTCTACACAAACCTTAAAGGCCAGGAGAGCTTGAAGTGAATTGTTTCAAGCCTCAAACATAACAACTCCCAATCCCAACTTATGTATTCTGTAAAACAGACCTTCAAACTTCATGGTGAAATTAGGTATTTCCATAATCTAAAGAAAGTCACAACCTCCATTCCATGTGTCTTAGTTACTTTTTATTTGTCGTTTAGACAAAATACCTGATGCCCAACATTAGGGAAGGAAAGGTTTATTTCTTACAGTTCTTGGAGGTTTCAGTCCATACTCAGTTGGCTCCAAGCATCAGGGTGGCATGGCTGGCTGCCATTCATTGCTGGCTATAAACAGCAAGAGAGAAAGACACACCTTCTTTCTGCCCTTACATGATTTGCTAGCTCCACCCCTAGGCATGTGTAGCACTCACACCGCCAATCCGAGTGCTAGACAATGAATCAATCACAAAAGCTAGATTTGGTAGAGTCCACAATTGCGTGAGGCTTGGGGGCCACTGACATAAAACCATGACACCATGTAACAAAAAATTCTCAAAGAGATTCTAGAGAGAGTCACTGAAGACAACAATTCCAACAAATAAAAAAAATTAATACATTTGGCAGCATGAGAAGTTAAGCAAAAGGAAAAATATAAGGAAATTACCAACAGGCAAAAAGTGCAATGACAGGAATATGTCAGTATCTCCCAGTAAAAATTCTCAATACAAATGGTCTCATTGCCTCAATCAAAAGACAGATCAGCAGAATGAATCCAAAAACAAGACATAATGATATGCAATATGCAAGAAACATGTTTAATTCAAAAAGAAACTCCAGAATAAAAATCAAAGGATGGAAAACAATATTCCATGCTATGGGAACTTAGTAAAAAAGCAAGAGTTGCTATCCTAATGTTGGATAAAGTGCAGTAAATGTTAGTTTTGGGTTGCATTTTGGGCATTCATCTCTAAAAGATTTGTCCACACTGGAATAGATGATGTAGAAATAACTCCAACACATTTAGCTACCTTGTTTTTGACAAAGAGGCCAAATCCTTTCACTGGCAGAAAGATAACTTATTTAATAAATGATGCTAGGAAAACAGGTTATCCACATACTAAAGATTAAACCTAGACCCATTTATCTCACCATGCACTAAACTAAGATAAAAATGGATCAAAGGTATAAATATTAAAACAGAAACAATTTGCTGGGAAACAAAGTAGATAAAGCTCTTGAAGACATAGGTAATGACTTCTAAACAGAACCTGGATTACACAAGAAATAATGTCAATAATCAACAGATGGGATCAAATTAAAATTCTATAAACATCAAGGGAAACCACCAAAAAGAGTGAAAAGACAATCTATATAATTAGAGAAAATTTTTATGAGCTACTCCTCAGGCAAAAAACTAATATCAAGAATGTACAAAGAACTAAAAAAATCATACTCCCCCAATTTAAAGACCCAATCAATAAATGGACATCTGAAATGAATAGCCACTTCCCAGATGAAGAAGTACAAAAAGAAAATAAATAAATGAAAAGTTTGACACTGTTGGCCATTCAACAAATACAAATTAAAATAACACTGAGACTCTATCTCACTCTAGAAAAAATAGTTATAATCAAGAAATCAAACAATAACAAATGCTAGATGGGCTGAAGGAAAAAAGTAACACTTCTTCATTGTTGGTGGAAGTATAAACTTGTATAACCACTATGGAAATCAGTATGGAGATTCCTCAAAAAACTAAAAATACAAATTAAATTTTACCCAGCTACTCCTCCTTTAGGTATCTTTTCAGAAGAGTTAAAAGATGTCATACCACAGCTATGTATGCATACCCATGTTTATAGCAGCACAATCCAGCCTATCAGACAAATCCATCAACAGACGAATGTATAAAGAAAATGTGGTGGTACTTATACATAATGGAATATTACTCTGCCATAAAGAAGAACAAACTTGAGTCATTTGTAGCAAACTGAATGTACTTTGAAACCAAAATGTTAAGTGAAGCAAATCAGACACACAGATTAAATATCATGTGGCTTCTCTTGTATGATGAACTCAATATATAAATAAAGTACAAAATAAAAGATGAGGAAAAAAGAAATAGAAAAAATTTGTTAGACAATGTATCTAAAAGTGTACCTTGAATTAGTATAATTATCTTATGTGTTTTATAAGTTTTGTGGCCTGTTAGTCTGGCTGTTAATCTGTATATACAATGATTAACTTTAAAAGGTCTTATAACTTAAATAAATCTGATGCTGGCAACAATAGGTGGTATAAGGGAATATTAAAAAAAGAATTGAGATGTGTTATACACATGCATCAATTATGCACAATTAATGCAATCATTATTTGCTACAAATATGTACTAATAAAATTTTTAAAAAATTAAATGAATACAGAAGGTAATACCTCTCAAGACATTTGTAAAAGTAGTAAACTGAAAAACTTTGAAAAGAAGTCAATACAAAACTCATTTTATAAAAAAGATTGACTTCAGACATAATACTGCTTTTACTTATAGTTACTTTAAAACTGGAGATTTAGGCAGAAGTGCTGGGTATTCATTTGTGGTGAATTTTTCATGGATAGGCCAAGGGCTTATACTTTCAATGCCTGAGAGGCTTATGTACATCAATAAATAGACATGAAGACTTCAACAGGTAAAAATATTTAATGTTGTGAGTAGGCAAATCAAAACAAAATAATAATAATAATCTCTAGTAATAAAAACTAGTTAAAACAAAGCAATACTTTCCCTACTAAATTAGAACACATTAAACAAATTATAAAATGCCTAACCTTGGTAAAGTTTCAATGATCCTTACTTTCTGTCACTGGGGTAAAATTTGGTAAAGTCTTTTTTATATTAAAGAAGCATTTAAACATTTTATGTTAAAATAATATTCTTTGTTAAAATAATCCCATTTCTTACAATCTATCCTAAACAATTCCAAATGTGGGAAAACTCTTCCAAAAATTGCTATCACATCATTAATTTAGGTTGCAAAAACAGTAAGGCTGAGATTTATTTTTACAAAGTCAATATATACATTTGATGAAGTGTTATGCCATCATAGAACATAACTACAAGTTCATAAAAATGTAGAGAATGTTCATAATTTAATGTTAAACGAAAGAAAAAATATAATTTGTATTTGATCTCTATCATTTGGCAGAAAAATTTTCACCTGATACTATTCACAGGCAATTATATCCTGCATTTAAACTGTTATTTTAAATTGGGTGTAGTGGTACATGCCTATAATACCAGCACTTGGGAGGCTGTAGCAAGAGGATCCCCAAGTTCAAGAACAACCTGAGTTACATAGGGAGACCCTGTCTAAAAGTAAAAACACTTTTTCTCTCAACAATTTTAGATATCGAAAAGATACTATATCTATCATTTTTACTTAGTTTTAATACTTAGGTTGGATATCAGTATATCTAGGAATTAGAAATTTTGATCATAATACGATATATTATCAGGTTAAAATATTATTCTACTCTGCAGTACTTTCCAATATTAGGACTTTCAAACAATCCAAAATTCTGGATCACTGCTCTAATTTTATTTGCTCCAGAAAATGTGATTAAAAGATTTTATTTACTGAACTACTGAAAGCAATTTGCTTCAAGGTCATTTGACCCATGAAGTTATTAACAATAAAGCCCAAGAACCTTCAGGCAGAGTTAGTTGTGCACTTATTGTTAACTGGTTGGGCCCCATATTGTTTGAGCAGCATGTAATCAGAAGTAAAGCTGATGGCTTTGTGTTGTGTACAGTGTTCTGAAGTAAAAGTCACACCAAACTATTCAAAACACAAAAAGGCTTCTATTTCATTTCAAAAACAATTCTTGAGGAAAGAAATATTCATTAGACAGTTTAGTCTATAATAACTTACTTCCTTATTCTCATTGACCTGAATAAAATTGATACATATAAAAATCAGTTCCCTGGGAACCAGTGCCATGCATGGGCTGCCACCAGACTGGAAACAGCTATACCCAAGCCTCTCCCAGTGAGTCAGTGCCATTTGAAGACTACAGGGAGAGAGATTAATGCCGCACCAGCAAACAAGCCCAGGATGGGAACAGCGCCATGTGCAGGTTACAGCCAGACTGGGAACAGCTAGGCCCAAGCCTCTCCCCATGAGTCAAAGCTATCCACAGACTAGGGGGAGTGAGAACAATGCTGCAGCAGCAAACAAGCCCAGTCTGGGAACCAGTGCCATGCGTTGGATGCCGCCAGACTGGGCAAAGCTAGACATAATTCCCATCTGGAGTGCAGGCTAGAAAACAAGAAGTACTAACCATCCCCCCATCCCCTTAAGTGACCAGCTTAACCAGAGAAACACAGGCTGTGATGATAGCTATGGAGGCGAAATGCAATTGGATGCCTGAGGTGCTTTGGTGTTTCGCTAACATTGCAGGTCTAGGGCCAGTGGTCTGATCATGGGTTCAGAGGATATCGGTATGCAGTGTGGCATTTAGGGGGATCTCCTTCTAAAGTTTGCAGCCATTGTTGACTCCCAGTGGTCTTGTTTTGAGGTCCTGTATCATTTCCTTTGTTTTGTTGGGTTGGGTTTTATTCTCTTTTGTTTTCTTCGATTATGTTAAATCCATTGGCAGGAGAAGGTATTTGAAGGATGGCAAGATACATTACGGATGCAATTTTGGATTTACTATGGTCTTGTTTTGAAATTGTTTATTGCATTCATTGTTTTGTTTTTACTGTTTCTATTCCATTCTGTCGTGTTTGATTTTTACTGTCCTAAGTTATCTGTAGCTATTTTGAAGACATCAAAAGGCATTATGGTAACTATTGTTGATTTCATGTTTTGAAGTCCTGTCTCTTACATTGGTTTGTTTTGATTGGGTTTATTCTGTTTTATCCTCTAAAATAAAATTTTAAAAATAAATACATAAATAAATAAAAATAGTCAGTTACCTTACTGCAGCAGTACATGAAAAATCACATATCACCAACAAATGTGTCAATTCTCAAATGCTTTCAATGTTTGGGTTTTTATATTTCCAACCAAAAATATGGTGAGACATACATCAGTTGTCCATTTGTCATGTAACTGCAAAATTTTTCCCTAATATGTTAAAATATTTTAGCTATAGAAATATTGAGCTAAGGGTTTCCTTAGTTTTTATATGTGAACTTTATTGCTTATTTTCTTCCGAGTGAAATAAGATTTTTATAAGACTATAGCAGAAGTCTGGACTTTGAGAACAGGTAACATTTGTTAGAACAGTATAATTATTTGCCAAAACACATTTGTCTGCACTCTTATATAAAGAAGTGGGAGAAAAATCTTTCACTTTAGATACAATCATAGCAGATCCACTTCACCAAAAGATACTCTTAACATTCAATAGATTATGGCCAGAATGTAGAACTAGAACTTTCATTGGTTGTTAGTAAGTAATGTATTTTTACTACTTTGGAAAATAATCTGATAGTTTCTTCAAAAGCAAAGTTTTGAAAGTAATCAGAATATGCCATCCCAAAATATATCCCTTTAGCATAAAAATTATTTTTGAAATAAAAGCAATTAAGCAGCAACAAAGCAAGCAGGATCTCTCTCCCTCTTACCTCCTTTCTGCCTAAAGATAGAACATGGATTTTTCTTGACTAGCAACAACTCTTACTGACAGCACAGAAGAAGCTACAAACAAATCCTGTCCTTCATGTATTTACCTTTTCACACTTTCCCAAATTTGGAAGCCTAAGACCTCTTATCTTTGTCCTCTCATTTCTCCACATCTTTCTGTTCTTTTTTGAAAAAGCTAACTTATACAATTCACTGCCTTGAATTGCTTTTCACTGAAGTTTCTCTCACGTGATGTGCATATCATGCATCAGTAAAGTTGCTTATTTTTCTCTTTTTAACCTGTCTTTTGTTACAAGAGTCTGCCCCAAGTTTGAGCTTATAAATGTTGGGGGGAAATTATATTTGCTCCTTTACAACAAATACAGTACTTACTGTATGATGCAGCCATTCCACTTGTAGATGTTTATTCAAGAGAAATGAAGGATAAGTAAAAAAATGTTCTATAATAACAATCCAGATTAGAGTCAATCAAATGTCCATCAGAAAGGGAGTGCATAAATAGATTCTGCTTATGCACAATTGTTCAAATGCCACAAATATCCAGTATTAGCAATAAGAATAAATTATTGATACATGCAGCAGTCATTTTAAATTTTAAAATAACTATGTCAAATTAAAACAACAGGTAAAAATGAATATGCTGCTTGATTTCATGTGTATAAAATTCTAAAACTGTGGTGGCACATGTCTGCACCCCAGCACTCTGGGAGGCTGAGGCAGGAAGATCAAGAATGCAAGCCCAAACTGGGCAATTTGTATTTAAAAAGGGCTGAGGGTATACATCAGTGTAAAAGACCTGGGCTCAATCCCCAGTAGCAAAAATAAATAAATAAAAATTTTAAATTCTAGCAGTTGCAAACTAAAAAGATCAGTTGCTGCTGGGTATGGTGGTACACACCTATAATCCCAACTCTGGAGGCTGAGGCAAGACCCTGCAAGTTTAAGGGCAGCTTAGGTTACATAATGAGTTCAAAGCCAATCCAAACTACATAATGAGACCCTGTATTAAATGAAACAAAACAACTACAACAGAAAAATCAGTGGCTGCCTGGGAGTTAGAAATAAGGCCAACATAACAAAGGGGCCAGCAGAAACATAGGGCTGATAGATATACTCATTTCCTTAAATATGGTTATGTTTTCAGCTATGTATACATATGCCAAAATATATAAAATAGTACTAAAGATTTTACATATATATATATATATATGTGTGTGTGTGTGTGTGTGTGTGTGTGTGTTTGTGAGTGTGAGTCTGTGTATAAATATACAAAAATTAAAAAGGGTTACATAGTTCAGTATGAAAGGTCTGGGTTCAAATCTCCAGTACTATAAACAAAACAAACTGCTACATAAGGACTAGCAATAGAAATATAAGGGAAGTCACTAAGTAAGTAGGCCTCTGGGTCATCACCTATGTAATAATGCTTCTATGGCAGATAGAAACACTATTTTAAAATAGCAACAACACAACAACCAGAGCCTGGGGGAGAGAAAATTAGACTACTGAGAAAATAATTTCTAGTCTAAATGTGATAAGAAATTCCACTATCTCAGAGAGAGATACAATTAAAAATGCCTAGACTTCACAGAGGGTACTCACCTGTCAAATTATGTGTTATTACATTAAAAAGATGGTTGAGAATGCGTTTAAAGATACAGATCATTGCAAAATTGGCCAATTTATTCAAGTTTCCATTAGTATTTAAAACCTAAACCCAATTAAAAGATTTTATATTTTACTTAGGAACAAGCCAATAGGGAGTGAGAGGAGAAAGAGGGAGAGGGAGAGGGAGAAGGAGAGAGAGACAGAGAGAGAGAGAGAGAGAGAGAGAGAAGTGGTGTAAGAGAGTGAGAAAGCAAGCAAAAAAATTGAAGCCTGGGGGTCTGCCATCTTTCATTTGATGTCCCAAGAAGCAGATATCCTAAATGAGTTAAGATTATTGGATCTGCTCTCTTCCTCGAAGCAAAGGAATAATTATATTGAGTATCTCTTCCCTTTCAGGCTGCTTTAGAAATACTGACTCGCCTTAAATTTTCTGTGGATATTCTTGGCAAAAGACTTTGAGATTATATGAAAAAAATGGGCTTTTGATTTTGCTTTCAATGACCTTCGTGTAAACAGTATGATAGGCTTCCATTTAAAAGTTCTAACATGGACAGGGCCAAGTGTAGGAAATAATGCAAGAATGAAATAAGTAAGACAATGAGGAGGAAAACAACAAATATCTGAAGAAATGAGAGGAGGGACAAGAGATTCTAAATATGATTATTTGAAAACAAGGGAAAGAAAGGAAAGTAAGTTACCTGGAAATGCAGATCCTTGGTATAAGTAGGACCCTACAACTTTTACTATTAAAGCTTCATAAGGAGATAATTATTTAGTTTTGAAGAATGAATGAAGATCATAGTTTATATAGAGGAAGAATAAAGCTCAGGAAGGTGAGCTATTAAGGGGTGAAATTATAAAACATTATGTTGCTATTACTAGTACATAGAATCACAAATTCTATGCGGGAGATGGGGAATGGGGTAGGAGAAGCTACCCCAAAATGAGGAAACTGACATAAGCATAACACATTTACTTGACTCTAGATCTTCTCAGATTTTACCAAGTATTTTCAAGATTGAAGTATTATTATTTCAGTAGTGATACATATACAAGTCAAGTATAATTGCTAAAGTCTTATGTGGACTGTCACTTGGGAATATCAGTGATACTGGTGAACATGTATCATGCTGTATAAGTACATTTCCAACTATGAGACACAGTCTCAGTTTTATAGATATGTGTTATCCAGTTGGGACGTTGATAGAAGAGGAAAAATATTTTTTCTCTATCCTTCATGGTTCATTGACAGACTTTTAAAAAAGAGGTTAATAACAGAAAAACAAACAAATGTTTAGTAACACATATAATATGTATAGTATGTATGATACCCAGAGAAAATATGCAAACCTCAAAGGGTGACTTGAATTTAGGCTTAAATTCCATGTATTATAGTTTGAGTCTGAAATGTCCCCCAAACACCTGATCCCCAGATGGTGGTAGTACTGGGAGGTGGCAGAAACTTTTGAAAGGGTAATATTTTGAACTTGAACTCCCTCACACACTCATTCTCTTCTCTCTCTCTCCCTCCCTCTTTCTCTCTCTCTTTCTCTCTCGCATGACCATAAGTTGAGTGGTTTTTCTCCACCATGCCCTTTTGACAAAAATATTTCCTTACCACAGGCCCAGAAACAATGGAACCAGTCAACTAAGGAATGAAACCTCTGAAACCGAGAGAAGAGATTAGGTAATGGCAAAACTGCCTGGAGGAGTAGATGTGACCTGTTAATTACAACAACCTGGAACACATGTGCAGAACAGTTTCCAAAGCCCTACACATGGAATTCTCACAAGAACTTGAGATTTTCAGTAGGATGTCCTAGACTTGATGTCAACCTGAAACATGGGATCCCAGCACTGCCTTTCAGAACTTGTATGTAGAAGTTCTCACAGGTTCCCTCAAGATTTGGACAATATAAAAGGGACAGATGCTAAGAACTTGCTATTATGACTTCTCATGGTAGCCACACTATATTTCACAGATGAAGCATGCATTATTATTTTTGCTTTTAGCCTCTTTTTCTCTTGTTCTGCCCAAGTTTGCCCTGAAGCACTGGATTTTACCATATTCTTTTACTCCTCACTTTTCAAATAAACTTTTGGCACTGTTTTTTGGCTTGTTTTGTCTAATTCTTTGTTCAAGACAAGAAGAATCTAGACTCTAACTCCAAAGGGAGAGTTGAGCAATCCAGAACCCAGTAACATTTAGTTGGTGAGCCACTTTTATAAACAGGCTATCTGATAACAAAAACATGAGCTAAAATAAATCTTTCCTCCCTTAAATTGTTTTTCATGGGTATTCTGTCAAGGTAACAAAAAGTCAACTAATGCACCATCATTCTGTAAAAGAAAGAAAGAATGAAGGATGTGGAGAATATTTATTTATGAAGAGATACCCAGGAAAAACATGGTAAACAAGGGTAATATTTCTTACTTAAATTTAAATCTGTGCCTTTGGTATTAATAAGAGATTCTAGTGATTAATTATCTTTCCCTTCTTGTTACTAGAAAAGACACTGTCTTACAAATGGAATATCATTTAAAGGCTGCATATTTTCCTTATGAAAGGCTAACTTCTACTGTTTTCAGTTTCTCATGGTTGTCATTTCTCAAGAAGTAAAACACTCCAAATAATGCACATGCAAAAGAGGTATATTTTGGCATGGCATATTTGAGTGTATTAAGGTCATAATATGTAGGCATATTTTGGCCTTCTGCACTGAGCAATGCAAGGAAGAGTTAGGCAAACCAAATTGTTAATAAAAGTTCAAGCTGGAAGCAGTCCTGCCAGAATTGGGAAATTGCTTGCAGTAGGTGACTCCAGGTGTAAGCCAAGTACAATAGGGCAGAAAGTAAATTCAAATCAATATGTTGAAAGGGAAAGTTCTGCTAAAACAGTAGATATTTATCAGCAAACAATATTTTGACCTATTTTTTTTACCAGTACTGGGGTTCAAACTCATGACCACATGCTTGCAAGGCAGGCACTTATTCTGCTGAGCTAAATCCCCAGCCCCAATATTTTGATTTATTAAACTCAGAAGTTATGTAACAGTGATCACTGCCTTCAGAGTTGTCCCTTTGCCAACTGTCCTTTGACATTTCCCTTTGTCTGGCAGGCTAAATTCTAAAGAAAAGCCCTACCTAAATGTTTACAACTAAATTATCTTCATGTGGATTTATAGAACCTGCAATATCTGGTGACTTTCAGGTGTTATCAGTGTGTATAATGCCTCTCTTTAGTCTTTAATCCTGTGGATCAACTAACACAAAACATGTACATTTCTGTAAATTTTAACTTGCAGAAAAGTAAGGCTTGTCTAAAGAAAATATAGGAGTTACCCCAGGAAGTCAAGGTTGATTACATGTTAGGAGGGAGGTGACTGGATAATGAACTCAATCACAAAGTCTTCTATCCTTTGCCCCTGGCATCTCCTTTTCCATGCTATAAAAGCCCTTTCAAAGGCCTGAGTTACCTAAGATGGGCCTCAGTAGCAACAGAGCCCCACTCACCTTCTCAAGATTTCAGCTCTTGAATAAAACTGATAGCCTTCCCTCACTTTCCTTCTATTGAGTCTTCTCAGTAGAAGCCAAACAACTATTCTGATTATTCAAATGGTAATGACAAAAATGGTCACTGGGACTTAAAAATCATGCTGGGCGTGGTGGAGCACTCCTATAATCCCAGCATTTGGGAGGTTGAGGCAGGCAGATTGTGGCAAATTTCAGACCAGTCTGGGCCACAAAGTGAGCCTGAACTGCATAGTGAGATCCTGTCTGAAAAGACAAAAAAAAAAAAAAAAAAGAAAAGAAAAGAATCAATATACTAAAAAATTTCCAACAATTTCTGAGTCAGGGCTGATTAAGACAGATGCTCTTGAAGATATTTTGTGCCCTGAATCCTTCAGCAGTCTGTACTTTTCTCAATGAATAAGAGACCTAAAACTACAAAGGAAACCAATTCCACCGAAACATAGTTATCAAAGTATTAAAATTTATAGTACAATAATATTATTATAGATAGCTAAATTAAGTAGAAATATTAGCCGGGCGTGGTGGCTCACGCCTGTAATCCCAGCACTCGGAAGGCTGAGGCAGGATGATCATTGCAAGTTCGAGACCAGCCTGGGGCTACAAAGTGAGCTCAGGCCAGCCTGAACTGCATAGAGACCCTGTCTGAAAAAGACCAAAAAAAATATTGTAGGCAGTCAGACAGGGCTGGGCCCTCAAGAGGTCAATGCAGAAGACAGTGGTGGCTGGAGACACATTGACTGAAGACTGGGTTTCAAGAAAAATAATAACTACTCACCCATATACTTCACCTAGGGATGAACAGCAGTGACTGATATTCTAACTAAGCATCGATCACCTAGGAATGGGGAACCAAAGCTCCCTAAGGAGAGGATCCCTTCCAGAAAAGTCCTTTTCTGCCCTTGTATGCTTGTTACATGATTTGCTTCCCCATTTGATCCCTGTTTAATCAATATTACCCAAGTGACTAAAGTTGTAATCCTATCGGTTTTCCATAGTTTTGTCCCAACTCACACACATCCTATGACTTGTCATTCGATCAATATTGCCTAAGCGATAATACTTGTAATCTTATTGATTCATTATAGTTCTATCCCACCTTAAACCCACCTCACCTTGTGACTTTGCTCAATAAATGCCCTTGAGAAGTGGAGTTGGAGGGCAACCCACTTTTCAGGCCTCCTTCTGTCCTTCTCAAATAAAAGCTTTCTTTCATCCAATAAATTCTTCCTATTCTTAACCTCCATTGTTCTTTGAATTCATTCCTCAATTTTAGAGAATACAAACTCAGCATTGAAGACATCTAGCAGGTTGGGAGTTTCATTCCCCATATCATTATGAGAGGTTCTTATTAGTGAAAGATTTAGCAGTGGGTTTTTTGACAAATTTTGAAGAATTGTGCAAATCATAACATTTTCAAGGTATCTGTAGCAATTGCTACATAGTATGACACTGATTCAGGTATTTGTTGGTGACAGTTATAGGTTAATACCATAGTGGTTTATTGTCTACATCCATTGTCAAAAGATACGTTAATTTCAGTTAGAAGTTAGTTTTAAAAAAAGCTGGACATGGTGCCATATGCCTGTAATCTCAGCACCAGAGAGGCTGAGGCAGGAAGAGGATCACTGTGAGTTTGAGACCAGTTGAGGCTGCATAAGCAAGTTCAAGGCCAGCCTGTAATACATAGTGAGACACTGTCTCAAAACAAAACAAAACAAAACAAAACAAAACAAAACAAAAGAAATTAGTAAAGATGAAGATGTACTTTTTATTTTTTTTAAGATACTGTATTAGATCCCAGAACTAGGTGTTATGGTGTGCACTTGTGATCCCAGCATTCAGGAGGCTGAGGCAGGAAGTTTGAGGCCTGCCTGGGGTACATAGTGAGTTTAAGGTCAACCTGAACTTTATAGTGAGATTCTGTCTCAGGAAACAAACAAATAAGCAAACAAACAAGATCACAGATCCCTCTGAATTCTATTAGCTGGCTTTAAGTGAAGAACTTCTGATTTGAGGAAGAAGAATAATTCAGTGATACAGCACATATCTATAATGCATGATGCTCTGGGTTACATCTCTAGCAATGAAAATAAAATGCAAAACAGAACAAAATCCCTGTGGTCTAAAACCCTTGTGGTGTTAATGTATACCTTTCCACATCAAGTCTGCTAATGTTCTGAGAAAATATTCCTAACATATAAAATTCATGCTCACAGATAATATTTAAGACTTTTTAGACTCCTCACTTTCTCAAATCATAGAAAAGTGATACAGAGTATGCAGGATCTATGAGCTTTGCTACTTGAATACTATCTGTTTGTGTCTGTTTATCCATAAATCTCCCTGCTCATCCAGCCCAGGGCACACTCAGTTTTTTTGTTTTATAGTGCAGAAATAATAGTTTCAGCTTTTAGTTCTCACCAGGCAAAATTTTTTGTTCAAAATTTAGCCAGGGATATAGCTCAGTGGCATAAGTGCCTGCCTGACAAAGCACAAGGTACTGAATTCAATTCCCAGTACCAGGGAAAAAAATTAACTTAGTATATCACAGATTTAAGGTAGACACAGGGTCACATGCCTGTAATCCCTGTACTTGGAAGGCTGAGGGGAAAAGATTGAGAGTTTGAGACCAACCTGTGCAGTTTAGGAAGACCCTGTTTCAAAAAAAAAAAAAAAACTAGAGAGATTTCCACAAACAGGAGTATGCTATACTTGTGGTAAGAGCTGTTAGCTCCAAATGTTCATTCCAAATATGAAAGCATTGAATATAACATGAGACTGATCCATGCTCATATTTACCAATCTAAACTGTTGTAAATAAAACCAAAATGTGTAATTGCTATTATAAAAAAGAGAGGAAAAGAAAGTGCTCTAAGGGATATAACTGCATGTAAGTTTGAGTGTGTAAAACAGATGACCATATTGCTGAATCTTTGTTGGATCTTTGAGTAAAACTGTTTGTAGTCTGATTGTTTGAATATTTACTATGTACCCTTTAACTTTGTAACTTGAACAACTACATCCAGGATGACAATATGTAATTTATAAATTACTGATTTCTTAGTGGGGCTTTTTCTCATTCTCCTTTTTCTTTCTTTCTTTCTTTTAGAATTCTGTATGTTTGCTACCCTTTTTTCTGTTTTTTTCCTTCTCTTTAAATACAATTTAAAAAAATGTATAATTGCTATTGTAAAAAAAGAGGAAATAGGAAGCACTATAAAAGATATAGCTGCATGTATGTTTAGATGTGTGGGATTGATGACCATATTTCTAGGTTCTTGTTGGATTGTTGAACAGATCTGTTTGCACTCTCACTGCTTTAGTGTCTACTTTGTGTGCTTTAATTCTGTAACTTGAATAACTATTTCTAAAAGAACAATATGTAATGTATCAACTAGTGATTTCTTACTATTTATCTTCTTTTCTGGAAATTCTGTAATATTTCTACCTTTTTCCTGTTTTTTCTCTTTAAATAAAAAAATATGAAAAAAAGAACTTTCACCTCCAAAAGGATCCTGCATTTTCTCCTTTTTAAACATTCTTTCCCAGCTCAACAAGTCTAGAATAGCATATTCAGAATACAATATATATTGTCATTATATTAGTTTAGAAATATTTTAAGGTGTTCATTCAAAACTACAACATATAAATAAATAGTCATAGTACCAAAGCTTTGCTTGTCACCTACCTTGGTAGGTCATACTGACATAGCTGACCATCAAGCAGGGTCAACCTGGATAAGAAACATATGACAAATTCACCTGGGATTTCTAATAGACTTTTCAAGAAGGGACTATTTGCAAGGGTACTGTATGGGATGTGTTAAGGAAATTGACAACAGTTGGCGAGGTACCCAGGGATTAGCCAATATTTAACCTGTCAGGATGGAGAGAAAAAAATAGCATCAAGGGACCTGAGCTGAGAACTAGAGCAGTGGAAGACTGTAGAAACTCTAGTTAGAGGCGAGCAGCCTTGGCCCTTGGCCGTGACTCAGCTAAATAAGGGTACGGTTAGGATGAGGCAGGGTTGTTGATAATGATGGAATAAACATCTTGAACTTTCTGTTCTCTCTTTTAATCTCTTGCTGGCACCTACTCACATGGCCCAACCTATCTACAATCATAAATTCAGGGACACCATGGTGATACATTCCAAGGAGGTCAGAGCAAGCGGTCAAAAGTCAGTGTGGAGGAGGAGGAAATGGAGAATAACCATCACAGGCCCTCAGTCCTTTTGATTAGTGTATATACAAAAACAA
Organism: Hydrochoerus hydrochaeris; assembly: GCA_004027455.1. Taxonomy (NCBI): domain Eukaryota; kingdom Metazoa; phylum Chordata; class Mammalia; order Rodentia; family Hydrochaeridae; genus Hydrochoerus; species Hydrochoerus hydrochaeris. The sequence continues at coordinate 365,950 of PVLA01000250.1, read as the reverse complement.
GTTGAGGAAATTGAAGGCAGTTATCTGGTTTATAATTCAAGTCACTCTTTAAGAGGATGCTTTTAAGGAAGATCTTGTTTGCCAAATGTTTCATATTGATCAAATTGTGTAGATAATTGTTTATTTACTTTACCATTTTACTTTGCCTTCTTGCTCCCAGTCAGTGGGAATGCCTGGAGCTTCAATATATTAAGTGAAGGTGATTTAAACTTAATTGTATATTTGCTCAAAAGAGAGCACTGCCTAACTTTAAAAAACAAATACCTCTTATTCGAATTGTGTCTTCAAATATTGAAATTTAAAGGAATGATTTGAAGAAGAGCCTGGACTTAAAAACTGCCGAGAGCTGCATGATTCACAGGATTCTGACTCTTGTCTATTTAAATGAAGAAAAGAGTAAACATGTTTATAAATGTCAGACATGGCCCAATTGGGGCTGTTGGTGCAGATAGCCAGAGCCGCCACCATTTAAAAATTATCCAAAGGGCTTGATTCAATATCATTGCTGACCGGAAATCTGGAAAGAACTGATGTTGATGCACTTGGAAAGCTCTACCTTTCTTTGATCCTCTGTCCCTTCACACAAGAACTTCTTTAAAGGACCAGAAGCTCTTACAGTATAAATTTTACCTTTGACCACTGATCAGATGAAATTATCTATTTCCTACCTCACCACTATATACATAGTGCCTCATTCTGAGCTCAAATTGCCTGTCATTCATTAAGGAATTCTATCACAGGATTTATATATCTTGTAGATAGGATATTCTTCTGAGAATTTAATACAGTTTACATAGTAGTACCATTACTGTTTTTCCATCATGATAACCAGTAAGACTTCTTCCTACAGTGCATCATACTTCAAAGTATTTGTCTTAATTTTTCCTATTTTCTCTTGTCCCTCTTCATTGTTACTGACAGGCTAAGAACCAATTTCATTCTTTCAGTTTACACTGAAGCTCAAATAAAAGCACAGTAAGCCCCAACTTTGTAACACGTTCTTTTTCAGGAGAATGTTCTTAAATCAGATTCATTTATAATCGTGTTACCAGATCCTTAACAAAAAGGTGGAGATGGGACACATGAAAGGAGAACTTCAGTCTTTGGTGAGATAGAATGAACAGGACCAATTGGGTGTATCTTTATTGAGTGAGGCAACAGTGGACAAACATTTAGTATTCCACATTCATTCATTGATTCATTGACTTATTTTAGTTTTTTTTTTTTGAGAGAATCTCAAAGTTTAGGCTAGCCTTGAACTCACTATATAGCCAAGAGTGGCTCCAAATTCACAGTGATCCTCCTGCCTCAGCCTCCAAAGTGCTGAGTTTACAGGTATGTGCCACCATGCCTGGCAAGCTCCACATTTATTTAAAGAACTATGTAAGTTGGATTAAGTTCAGCAACTTGTGACTGAAAATCCTTAATAACAGTGGCTTAAGAAGTTTATCTCTCATATAATACAAGTCTACAAATAACCATACTCTTTCTAATTACTCCTCGAGCCTCCTTCTATATCATGGTCTCAGAGTTTGCATTGCTGTTTATATTCCAGAAACAGAAAGGATGAAGAGAAGAAAAGAGAACAATTATTTCCTCTATGAAAATATTCTAATTTTCTGGAAAAAATAGGTAGAATTATCAAAGATATAGGTGTAGGTAGACACTTCATGAACAGAACACAGATCACACAGGAAACACTATAACGAATAAACAAATCAGATCACACATTATTAAAAAGCTTTTGCATAGCAAAATAAATCACCAACAGACTGAAAAAAAAATCCACGGAGCGGGAAAATGTTTTGGCCAACTGTCCCTCAGACAAAGTACTTATATCTAGAACATATAAAGAATTTTAAAAAGTCAGACTCTCCAAATTCAAAGACCCAATCCAAAAATGGGCACCTGAGATGAACACATACTTCTCAGAAAAAAAATGCAAATGGCAAATAAATGCATGGAAAAATGTTCAACATCATTGGTCACTCAAGAAAAGTAAATTAAAACAACACTGAGATCCCATCTCATCCCAGTAAGAATGGTTATCATCAAGAAATCAACCAATAACAAAAGCTGGAGGGCTGTGGGGGAAAAGGAACCCTTCTGCACTGTTGGTGGGAGTGTAGACTGGTGCAACCACTATGGAAATCAGTGTGAAAATTCCTCAAAAACCTAAGATTAAATGTTCCATTTGAAACAGCTATTTCTCTTCTGGGTAACTTCCCAGAAGAATTAAAAACATCATACCACAATAATATATGTTCACCCATGTTTATAGCAGCACAATTTGTAATAGCTAAATCTTGGAAACAATCCAAGCACCCATCAACCAAGGAATGGATAAAAAAGATGTGTTTTTTAATACAATGGAGTACTATTCAACCATAAAAAGGATAAACTTGAGACTTCTGTAGGTAAATGGGTGCAACTTGAGAACATACTCATAAGTGAAGTAAATTAGACTTACATGTGCAAACATCATATTGTCTCCCTAGTACAAGAAACTGGAAGAGTAAATAAGATTCAAAATATACAATAGATGTTGTAAAAGAGGAAGAAATTGTTCAAAAGGAAAGAGAAACTGGGATGGGAAAAGGAGAAAAGAAGGAAAGGAAAAGGATATATATATATATATATATATATGATAGTTAAGATATACTACCAATTTCTCTTAGTTCATTGAAAAGAAAGGTTTGTACAATGTTTTTGGTCAATTTTTCATACCTATATCTTGTACTCTGCATAACTACTTTGAAGATGACAATACACAATGTATTAACCATTGTTACTCCCCTATTATCTTGTTTTGAAATTTTGTTCCATATTTTTCTCTTTAAAATTTTTTAAAAAGAAAATGTAACATTTTCCATTATAACATCTTATATTATATCTGTTAACCATACTTTAGTCATTCTTAGCTGCAAAGGAGGCAGGAAATTTATACATTTTACTCTAAAGTATTTTTTTTTTACTCTAAGAATCAAAAACTGCATATTCTATTTCTAAGGAAGCAAAAGAAAACAGATAATGGGGAAGAGTGATTGTCTCTTTCACAGAGATTATCACAGTGATCTTTACTATACAGTGGAGTAGGAGATGAGTTAGAGGGAGAAAGATAAATGGGAAGAAGAAATTAATAAATTCTTTGCATGTATACATATTAAGAGTAGAAGTATACTAAAATAAAATTAGCACACATAATGTAACCAAAGGTGTAGGAATGAATAACTTTAATATAGCTGTATTATATCCAGTGGAAGATGGAACACTGCACAGTAGGGCCAGAGGATAGACAGTGATTCCTAATTAGAATCTGGTCAGGGAGGGTTATGGTAAAAGCCAGATATGTAATTTGCAAAGCTCAGCACAAAATAAACATGTAGAAATCCTTGTTCAAAGAGAGCACTGCTAATACTGTATACAAATGAGATATCCTTGGAAGTCACAAGAAACAGTACACTCATGTCATATGTATCTCCTCAGCTCACCCAAATACTCAATTTCCCAATAAATTCTCACCAGGCTTCATTTACAGAATGTAAATTCAAATATAAAATTATAAAAGTTCAAGACAGAGACATTAAGGCATGAAACCAAGGGCAAGGCCTTTTGAGCATGAAACCCTGTGTGACAGTGCATGTAACACGCTCATGAAGCCAGCCCTGGAGATGTGCCATTCACACTTTCCTTCCAGAGAGTACTGATCAAACGTAAGATGGTTAGCTCTCACTCTCCAACTGTGATTTTCTTCAGAATTTGCCTCAGATTTATTGTTCCTGGAGTTTTTAGGGTAAAAGCCTCAACTCCAGGAGGTTCCAACAGACCAGGTTTATCCACCCATCCTATAATACCAATCAAGGAGATGAACAGTAGTGTAGGACAGGAAAAGAGGTTTAATAAGCATGATCATCCTGGAAAGTTGAAAGAAGTTCAAGATCTGTCTTCAAGAGGCTAACAGACACTTTGGCATTTTATAGAAAAAGGAAAAAGGCAAGGAATAGAGATTTGCAGGGCTGGGTGGTTGCACAGCTGGAAGCATGGGTAATACTCGTCCAAATGTGGTCTGGTTGGTCAGTGTCTCCAGAATAGTTGTGTGAGGTCCTGGTAAAGTCATTGTCACTTGAGGTACAAATGAGTTCCAATTGTGAGTTGATGGCTCCTGCTTAGGGGGCAGCCTCAGTTCACAACATGGAGTAATTATTCCCACTTTGAGTATGTGTGACATCATCATGGAGTGGTCTGTAAGGTTCTGCTTTCCCTGGCACTGAAGGTGGCTGCAGGTTTAGGAGAATGACTCAAGACTTCTAGGCATTGCTCCAGTAGTTCTGGAATTGGACTTTATAAAAGTTGATAATGAATGCCCTTGAAAATCCTGAAATTATTTTAGTTACACTTATCTCAGTCTTAAAGGGAGATTAAATAGGCCAATAAAATTTAGGGCTAATAAAACTTGCATGATAGACTTTCCTTAAGTGATTAACATGCTTAAGTGTAGAGCTAAGCAGGAAATTTGACCCAAAGTTTCAAGACAATCAAAATTTCATCCTGTATCTAGTTAAACTTTGGTCATTTGCAGGCCCAGTCTCTAGGTCCCTGTTACACTATCATAACTTTACAATATTCTTGGAGGAAGCACAAGGAATAACTAAGCAAAACAATCTTCTTAGATTAATCTCTAGTGAATGATTAAGAAAAGCTATGGTACTGGAGACTAGCCATTTATATGAAACTTGAAATTCATTTGATGGGCACAGTTTACTCAAAGTTCCCACTAGGCTGGCAGCAACTTTTGAGATTTACGTTTCCTCCTGATGGCTCCCCTTGGCCAATCCTGCTTCCTTCCCATCTCCTTTTAGGGGTGCTACTCCCAATAAAGCTTTTGTATTTCTTGCTCCATCTAAATTTCAATTTCCCAGAGAACCCAATCTGTGAAAGGTTCACATGGTGGTAATGATTTAATCTAGAAAAATAAAATACAAGCCAGGCATAGTAGCACAAACCTGTAATCCCAGAACTTGGCAGGCTGAAGTAGGAGGATCAGTGAGATTTCAAGGCCAGTGTTGGCTATGTAGTGAGTTGAAAACCAGCCTAACTACATAGACCTTGTCTCAAAAAAATTGTTTTTAATAAAAAAATTCACATGTAAGAAGAATGAAGCCCAGGAAGAAGTAAAGGGAATGTAATCAAACAAAAACTTTATACTACTATGGTTTGATGCATACAATCTAATGCGGGAAGGTGGGAAAGGAGAATAGAGGACCAAATCAGGAAATTGACAGCTGTATAATACCAGTAATTTGACTACAAATGTTTTCTAGATTTTACCAAGTAACAATATTTTAAGAGTCAAAGTGTTAGCATTTCAGTAGTGATATGTATATGGCAAGTATAATTGCTAATGTCTTATGTAAACTAAGTTTCAGTGATGTTGTTGAGCAGAGACAACCTATATAAGTGCATTTCCTGGTTATGTCCTATGTTATTTAACATGTTAGCTTTGAAGGAAGCCAGATGAAGAGTACACAGGATCTGTGTGATATTTTTGCAAATCTCTGAATTTATAAGTATTTCAAAATAAAAACCTAATTATAACTTTGTGTTTCAGTGATGCTCTCTCATCCTATAGATTTTGCTTTATATAATTGAGACATACTCCACTTAAATTTTATGTTATTTTTATTCACTCAATATTGTATAGTCATTTTCCTTTTTTCTTTTTAAGAGAATAAAACAAAAAAAAATAAAATAGAATGAAGCCAATCAAAACAAAACAATGAAAGTTATACAGGACTTCAAAACAAGATAATAGGAAATCAACCATGGTTACCATAATGTATAGTCGGGGTCTTTTTCTACTTAGAGAAAAAAAGCAAAACAGAAAAAAGGGTAGAAATATTACAGATTTCAAAAAAACTATGAAATCACTACCTAACAAATTACATATTGTTGTCTCAGAAATAGTTGTTCAAGTTACAGAATCAAAGCATAAAAAGTGGATAGAAAATCAAATAATGACAGTACAAATGATTCTGCTTGATAAATCAACAAAAACATAGTAGTATGGTTATCTATCTTACATATAGTTGTTGTCATATGCCATGATTATATCTGAATACCTCTGGTTCTATCAACTTTGAGGGGATAATATTCAGACCATAGCAATATCTAGCCTCAGAAGTTACATAACATCATTTCTACCAAACTCTATTTCTTGACACAGTCTCACAGTTCAAGGGTCAGTGCTCTTATAGATTAATTGTCACAAAGTAACCCAGATTGTTATTCTAAAATTAAGACCAAATTATTAGACTGTTCTACTCAAAACTTCAAATGGTTTTTCATCTCAGAAAAACAAATCCAATGTGATTAGCATAGTTCATAGGCCTAATAAGATCTGCCCCACTCTTTCCTCTCCTTCTCTCATTGCTCATTTCACTACAACTTGTGAGTTTCTGTGTTGTTCCTCAAACAAACCTAACATACTTCTAGTTTTATTTCGTTGCTCTTGCGATTTTCATTGTGGTTTCCCTGGAATGCTATTTTCCTGATAACTTCCTAATTTTGGCCTCATTTTTCTGGAGTATGTCCTCAAGATTCCTTTCAGAAAGAGTGATAAACTTTCTTATTTTTCTTGTATAAAAATAAATTTCTTGGGCCAGGGTTATGGCTCAGCAGCACAGCACCTGCCTGGCAGGCACGAGGTCATGAGTTCAATTCCAAAACAAAACAAAACAAATAAATCTTTGGCCTTAATCTGTTAACTTAGTAAAGATTTTGACTCAGAATACTTTTTCCTCTGAACATTTGTCCCCCAACATTTAACACTGAAATAATTTCAAGTTGAAAAACAGTTAAAAGGATACTTTGTTCCACACTGATACCCCTTTCACATAGATCCACCCATTGTTTTATATATATACACACATATGGTCACATTTTTATTATTTGTTTTTTTCAGCATTATTTGAAAATAAATTGAAGGACTCATGATATTTCACCTAAAAGTACTTCAATCTGCATGTCCTGAGAATAAAAACATTCTTCTCCAATAAAGTATATTATCACACCTAGCAAAATTAACACTAATCAATAATGTCATCAAATGTATAGTTCATATTTAAACTCTTCAATTGTTATGTCTATAGCTTTTTAATTTTCCAGCCCAGAATCCAATCAAGTTTCACACATTATCTGCGGCCATATTTATTTATTCTCTTAATTCTTAGATGCTGGAGAATTAAACCCATTGTCTAATGCATGCTAAAAAATGTGTTCTACCACTGAATTATACACTAGCCCTGTTGTTTTAATGTTTAACAGTCCTCCTGTGTTTTAATTTTTCACAACATTGATTTCTTTGAAGGATCTAGGGCAAGTACTTTGTAAACTGTCCTATTCTCTAGATTTGTTTTATTGTTTCTTCATGATTAGATTCAAGTCAAACACTTTTGTTAAGAGTATTGTATATGTGAGACTGTGTACCTATTGCACGATATTAGAGGACATAGATTAGATTAGTAATGATCAGTGATCTGAAGTTCAATCATTTGGTACAGGTTCTGGTATTAGAGGACATAGATTAGATTAGTAATGATCAGTGATCTAAAGTTCAATCATTTGGTACAGGTTCTGGCTGATAGATATCTGTAAAGGAATTTTTTTTCATTTATAGCTAGTAAAAATAATCTATAGAGTGATACTTAGAGGTCTTGTGAATAAAATTTTTCCCAACAATCTTTCTCTCAAAGGTTTTAGCACCTACTAAGATACTTGCTTGAATCAATTATCACAAGAGTTCAAAGTGATGGATTTTTAGTAATTCATTTTTACTACCTGATATTTTTCTATAAAGAAAAGTTTTCTACTTTTAATCCTCTTCTCTGTATGCTTTAATACTCATATATTTTTAATATAACACAATGAGATGATAGTTTTACTAACATTTTTATTAATTATCATAATTTTTGTTGTTTGAATTGTTCCAATTTTATTAAGAAACACTGCTTATAGAAAAAAATTGCTTTCTGATTGGTTAATAGTATCTGGTTTGATAGATACTATAAATAAATTATAAATAGTTGGTACCACTATAACCTTAGGCTCTCTTCAGTGTGGTGACTTTGTTTAATGTGGTCCCATGCCAGGAAATCTGGAATTGTGACTGTGAAATTATTACAGAAGTTATTGCTACTATGAGGCATAAGGCTGGTAACTCATAAGCCACACTTGTCTGATGGGAAGTCATGTTTCCTTGAACCTAAACTACTACTTGGGTGATGTAATGACTTGTATCTAGATGCTCCCCCAGAGTCTCATACAGTCATAGGTTGGGCTTTTTCAGATGTTGCTGAATATGGAGTGTGTGATTGATTTGTGGTGCAGTGCTAGAATTAAGGGTGATAGGATTAAGGGTGGGTAATTTTTAAATCAGCTCACTGATTACTTTGGCACTGCCCTAATCCTGGTAGACTGGATACAATATACGGTACAGAAAGAGGCTTGTTTTGCCCCTTGCTTGCTTTGCTATCTTCTGCCTGCCATTAACTATGTCTCCTTTGTGATGCTTGTTTGCCATGGTATCCTGCCTTGGAACCAACTGACTATAGACTGAATCCTCAGCAAACCATGAGCCAAAATAAACATTTCTTCCATTAACTTTGGACAGCAGGTATTTTGTCTTGGCAACGAGAAAAGTAACAATGACAGGAGACTAAAATGAATAGCTTAAGTCTAGCTCTTTGGACTATTCCATGTTCCACTGCAAGGACTTCCATTGAAGGAAAACGCTGAATGTTACCCTGCTGGCAAATAGTAGAGTCTATTCTGTATTTCTTTGAACAGGCTGATGCCAAATATGGATATGTTTATACATCTGAAGGTTTAGTTAAACCCATGAAGACTCCCCGCAATGGAAACCGCACTACTAAAAAGAATACTCAGGGAAATCTCACTTCTTCCCCTATCACTTGCATTCCTTTCTCATTCATTTATGATTTGCTCTTGTTTCTTTTTTAAAATGTAAGTAAAAAGAATTGATTTTATTACATGTGATGGTATGAACAGCTACTTTGAAGAAAACTATAACTATGATAGCCATTGCTGATTTTCTATCATCTTGTTTTGAAGTTAAATAATGCCTTTATTCTTTGTTTTGATTGGTTTTAGTTTGTTTTCTATTATTTGATTTCAATGTGTGGGAAGGTAGGGACAGCTATTTTGAAGAGAACAAGAAACATTATGGTAGCCATTGTTCATTTTCCTACTGTCTAGTTTTGAAGGCCTCTAATGTTTTAATTCTTTTGTTTTGATCAATTTTATACTAGTTTGTTTTGTTTGAATTCATTGTGTGTGAAGATATGGACAACTATTTCAAAGAAAACAAGAAACATTGTGGTATCCACTGTTGATTTCCTGTTTTCCTGTTTTGAAATCCTGTGTTGCTTGTACTGTCGTGTTCTGAGCTGCTATGTTCTGTCTTGTTTTGTTCTTGTGAAAATAAAAAAGTAAGTAAATTTCTTACATAAAGATACAAACATACACACACATACATATAAAGATATACCATACAGATTATTTTGTGCATTGATTTGGTCATTTTGCAAAATTCTGAAAACTACTCCATTATTAATTTATAGGGACCTTATTCATTTTTAATGGTTATATAGGATACATCAAAGTTCATGCAACAAGTCCCCTATGGATGTACATGTACACTGTTTTGAATACTTTGCTATCAAAAATAATTACAAGCCTGGTGTAGTAGCCACAAAAGGCTGAAGCAGGAGGATCATAAGTTCAAGGTCAGCTTGGGTTATACACCAAAATCCTGTCTTGAAAACAACAACAACAACAATAATAATAATAATAATTTCAGAAACAAGGTGTGCTAGGCTGTGCCTGAAGTCCCAAATAAATAGGGAGACTAAACCAGGAGGTTTGCTTGAGTCCAGGAGTTGAAAGTCAGGCTGGGCAATTTAATAAGATTTTATCTCTAAAATTTAAAAAATTCCACAATAAATAATATTCTACATATGCTTTTCCTATTTGTGGAAGTATATCATTAGGATAATTCTAAGAGTAAATGCATAAGTGGTTTTTAGATATTACCAAATTCCTCACCACAGATGTTGTATCATTTTTGATTTGAGCCAACAATGTATGAGTGTGAAATACATGTCTGTAGATAGAGAATAAATTTTTCAAAACCAGGTGGAGTTATCCCTGGGAAATGCATGAAACTATATCTCCATAAAATAAAATTACAATATCATAAAGAGAAAATGCATTGAAATATTCATGGCATAAATGAAAAGTAAGTGGGGTAAAATCAGAATTTAAAGTAAAAAACAAAGCAAAGCAAGAACCTAAAATGAAATGACATAATTAAAATTCTACATTAGCAGCAGTACCACCAGAATTAGAAATGGTTAAAACTAAGTAAGTAAAATGAAGAATAAATTCACTAAACCCTTTTAGATACCAGAGTAGATAAGGACAGATATGAAAATAATAATAAAAGACAGAAAAGTGCTCCAATAGGATAATTGCATAAGTCAGTTTTCTGACTCTGTGACAATATACCTGAGATAATCAACTTAAAATAAGGAAAGATTTATTCTGGCTCATAGTGTCAGAGGTTTAAGTCCATGGCCACTTTGCCCCATTGCTTTTGGAGCAATATCAGAGTGGAAGTGTGTGGCAGAGGTACCATGAGGTGGTCAGGAAGTAACCAGAGAGACTGGAGGGTACCATACTCCCACTATCCCTTTCAAGGACAAACTGAAAATAATTTAATTTCCTCTAACTAAACCTCACCTCTCATAGGTTCTACCACCTCTCATTAGCCCCACAGGCTGAACACCATGTCTTCAATGGGATTTTAGGAGGCATTTAAGAGCCAAACCATAACAACTATAGGTATTTTTCATGAAGAAATCAAACATTTAATAATAGAGGCAATAATCCAAGATAGAGTAAGAAAATACTATTCTATCATAAAAATCAATAAAATTCCCAAATTTCAAATTCACAGACTATGCAGGGCATGGTGGTACATGTCCATCATCCTTCTTACTAGGGAAGCTGAGGTAGGAGTATTGAAAGTTCAAGGCCAGTCTGACCAAAAAAAAAAGCAAGAAAAATTCACAGACACAAAGGATATATGATACTACATACACATACAAACACCATCACAAAATTGTTAATTTCAGGGATAAATAAAGCAATTTCCTATAAGAATTCTGGAAGTGAACATCTCTTTAAGATATTAAATGAGGCTACCAAATATAAATTTCTCAAATAATGTTTAGAAACTACTACCATCCCAATTAATTTAACCAGGTTCTTCATGGGTTAAATAAATCTGAAATTCATTTAAAAATATAAGACTATATTAATGGAAGGAATATGTATAAATATTGCAAACAATTTAGAAAAAAGATTGTTGGAAAGAGACTAATTCTTCCATCTGGTAAACATCTAGAATGAAGCAACAATGAATAAATCAATGTGGCACTGACGTCGATGTGGCAAAAATAAGCAGTCAATACAACTGAATAGACCATTCCAAAACAGCTCTTAGTATTTTAGTTACATTATATGAGATAAAATTAATCAGTGGATTATGAAAATATTTTTCAGTGGACAACCTGTAATAAAATCTCTTTTTGAATTTTTAAATTTATGTGGAGAGAGACTATTTAGATCATCACCCATCTTCACATGGCAAAACATATATTTTGAGATTGTTTTTAAAATATCATACCACCAAAAAACTAGAAGAAAACAGATTTTTGTCCTTCAGATCTTAGATGGACAGAAGGGAGTGGAGAAGAATGTGAAAAAAAAAGAAGAATCAAGACATATCATGTACAGATACAAATTCCCTATGATGAATATGATCATTATGTATATGCATACCTGAAATGTACTAGTAAAATTAGTTAATTTTAAAAATTGGAAAAATCAAAGAATTATAAGTGCCTTTTTAGTTTAAAGCAATGGAGGGCTGGAGATGTAGGTCAATGGTAGAGCATGTACTCAGCCTGCACAAGGTCCTGGAGTTAATCTCCAGCACAACCAAATAAATAAATAAAGTAATAGAAAAATTACTAAAGAATAGATATTGTCATGGAAATTTAAATTTTCTGCATATTTAAAATATAAACAACAATACAATATATTATTAAAGTATTTTTGTTGAAAATAATGCATAAAAGGTATTATATAAATACAGAAACCAGCTACAGAAAGTTGTGAACTGACTCACATCAGAAGAAAATTAAATGGCTAATATATGGACAAAGAAGTCATCAATAATCAGAGAAACACTTATTTAAGTGATAATGCCATGCTGTTTACTTTTCAAATTAAAAATGGTTGAAGTGTTAACTTGCTTAATGTTGGAGTGAGTGCAATAAGTCAGATTTTCTTGGATGTTATTAATGAAATATAACTTTATGCAATATTTTGGTAATTTCTGTTGAAAACCTTTAAAAATGTTTCTACTTTCTTACCCCCATAATATGATTTTCACTATTTTATCTTGAGGCAATCCTAAGAAATAGATACAATATTTTATGCTCAAAATGCTCATCCCCATGTTATATATTAAAAATTAGAGAATACTAAATGCTTAATGTTAGAAGACAATGGTTGAATAGATTATGGTATATGACTTGAATGTATAATGTTTTAGAAAATTAAAATATCAGCAATTATTATGTAAGACAATACACTGTTTTATATTCATTTGCTCATTTAACTCTCAATTCAACCCTGCCAAGTGGTGTCTGCCCCTTTCCCCTCTTTTCTGTCCTCTGATGGCCAATCTGAATGGATTGCATCAGTAGGCTTTCTTACTGATTTGCTGCTGTTTCAATTAGGTCTCCATGTTGCCAATAAGTTCAGAGTTCTTTCCATTAGTTCAGATAAAAATCATGACTCAGCAAAGTACAGCTCTGCTAGAGATTCTCATACCACTGAACCATACCAGATACTGCTAAATAATGTAACTTGACACAGTTGTCTGTTGGTCTCTGCTGCTGCTCGTTGCTGAGATTTGATGCTGGCTTGTGCCAAGCATGTTGGGTCAATTGTTCTGGGTTCTGGTCTCAGTGGCTGAACTTCACCAGCTGAGCTTTTCAAGGCTAAAAGTCCCTAGTGTTTATTGCTCCTTCTTTTGTTGTTGTTGTTCGTTTTTTGTATTTTGTTTGGTTGTTTTGTCTTTCTTGGTGGTTCTAGGGATCGAACCCAGGGCCTTGTGCATACAAGGCAAGAGCTCTATCACTAAGCCACATCTCCAGCCCTATTGCTCTTTCTTTGAAAGTGACTGCTCTGTTCAAACTACTCAGGAAATCTGAGTAGATTTATTGGAATTTCTAAGCCCACACTACCTAAGAAATCACAAGTAGATGTATAGAACAGAGTGAGGACCTGTGCAGCAACATGTGGTAGTCAGTATATGCATCCTTGAGACTAACCCAAGAAATGCTAGCTTGGTAGCATGTGCCTGTAATCCCAACATTCTGTAGGCTGAGGCAGGAGGATTGTCATGAGTTCAAGGCCAATTTGGGCTACATAGTGAGACCCTGTCTTGAAAAAGAAAGAAAGAAAGAAAAAGAAAGAAAGAAAGAAAGAAAGAAAGAAAGAAAGAAAGAAAGAAAGAAAGAAAGAAAGATTTTCTGCCTGCTCCGCCCCTCCCCCTGGGCATCACTCCAGCTACACCGCACTTGCCCGGAGCTCTCAGCTCTTGCTAGGCTAGCACGCTGCCATCTCCCATCAGCTACTACCGTGATTATCCATCAGGACTTCATCAACTACGATGAGATGTTCTCAGACATTTACAGATCGCAGACAGGCTGTGCCTGGAGCTGGAGGGCAACATGGTCAGTAGAACAGAGGGTAACACTGATGACTTGCTCATTGGTGGAAATGCCTCTGTGGAAGGCCCCGAGGGCGAAGGCACTGAAAGCACAGTAGTCACTGGTGTTGATATTGTCATGAACCATCACTTACAGGAAACCAGCTTCACAAAAGGGGCCTGTAAGAAGAAAATCTAAGATTATATGAAATCAATCAAAGATAAACTTGAAGAACAAAGACCAGAAGAAGTAAAACCATTTATGACAAGGGCTGCAGAACAAATCAAGCACATCCTTGCTAATTTGAAAAACTATTAGTTCTTTATTGGTGCCAACATGAATCCAGATGGCATGGTTGCTCTCTTGGACTACCATGAGGATGGTATGACCCCATTTATGATTTTCTTCAAGGATGGTTTAGAAATGGAAAAATGTTAATGGATTCAGTGGTTACTTTGGTTCTATCACTTATCATAACTGGCTGCTGCTTGTCATCCACACACCAATACCACCATGATTTTAAACAAATGGGGACTGATGTCATCTTGAGTGCTCTGTTTATTTTGACCGTGATTTATTTGGAGTGGAGGCATTATTTTTTAGGGAAAAAACACATGTCATGTAGGTTATCTAAAAATAAAGTGCATTTAAACTCAAAAAAAAGAAAGAAAGAAAGATGACGGATGCGCTCCTTATATGGCAGCTGCAGGCCTCTGATTGGTCGAAGGGTAAGCATATGCTTGTCTTAAAGTCAGACCTGCTGATTAGTCCAAGTGTAGGCCTGTGATTGGTTCAGGTGGGTGAGTGGGGGTTGGGGGTGTCTGGGTCAACCACAACTGCCATGGCAGTGATTCCATGAAAGAGCAGGGCAGTGAGAACTGTTTAATTGATGGCTGTAGCATCTCCATGAAAAGTGGTGGGACTAAAATCTTTGGGAGAGCTAGTTGTTTACATTATAGCTTACTGGTGTTTGGAAAGGTCACAAAACAACCTCAAGGGGAGGCAGGAGGATACTGGATACTGAAACAAAAGGTAAGTATCCAAGTTCATTCTAGGGGGAGGGAGAGCAAAGGGAAGCAAAGGAAGCCCTTCTGGCTGGAATGGGAAATAAAAACTGAAGAGTCAGGGGCTTCTGTGTCTCCTCTGGAGACAAGCAGCAGGGGAGTAGAAGGAGTGAGACTGCAAAGTATTTATTCTCCTTGCTCTGTCCCTGCCAGGTCTCTGTGAGCTGGCTGCTTCCCCTCTCAAACGGCTGCTTAGGCTAAAACACCCTCATCACTTTCTTTGAAGAAGTCATAACTTTGGTATCCCTGTATTTATCTCTTCTTGTTCCCTCTGGCCCATGATTCACTTGGCAAGCAGACAAGCCTTTTCAAAATGTAACATCGGCATACTGCCTCTTGCTTAAGATTCTTGCAGTGGCTTCCAGTGCTGTGAGGATACAGATCAAGTTTGTTTCTTTTTTAATTTGCAATGCTAGGGATTGACTATCAGGGACTGGTGAATGTTGGGCAAGCATTCTACCACTGAGCTACACCTCCATCTTAAGGTCAAGGATCTGACTTTGGCACTGCTTGCCTCAGCAGCCTTGTCTCCTGTGCATCTCACTTTGCCATGGCTCTACTGTTGCCTTTCAGTTGTCCCATGAACTATGCTTTCTAGTACAGTGCTGTTGACCACATTTTTCACTACTTTTTGTAGAATGGAGGATTGAACCAGGACCTTTCTACTGAGCTACACTATCAGCCTCCCTCCCCTTTTAAGATGGGATCTTGCTAAATTGCCCAACTGTTATTTGAACTTGGAATCCTTCTGCCTCAGCCTCCCAAATTTCTCCTTCTTTCTGGAATATTTTGTACTCCCTCTCCTAATGGTAACCTCTAAAGTGGTCAGGCCACTTGTCAAAATTTGTGGGAGGACATGCATTTGGACTGGGAACCTACATTGGGTACAAATCAAACCAATGTAGAGTTTAATCACAGTGGCTGGCCTTTAGTCTGTTGCAGGAGACCTTGAAGCCAATTAACCAGTTAGGCTGTAACCAATCAACTGGTTGAGTAGGCTGTATCAATTCATTTCTGTATATTTCACTTCCACTTTTCAATAGATGGTGTCTGATCTCATTGTTGATAGGTGCTCTAAGAACTTATTTTGGTTTTGGGAGCTGCCCAAATCACTTTTTGTTTATTTGCTTAACTTTGTTTTGTGTTTTTGTTTTTATTTTATGTCTAAGATAAACTCCTTGACATAATCAGCCTGAAGAATTTTCCCTCACTAAGAATCTTTCCAACATAACTGTGGTCAGTTTCTATTTATCCATTGAACATGTGGTTGTCTATTGTTTGATGATGATCTCTGTCATGCATTCCTGTATTATCTCTAATACGCTTCGTGTCCACCACATAGCGTCAAGTATTTGAATAAAATGAAATGAAAGCAATGGTAATAAGGAGAAATTTGGACAGAATCACATTACACAGAGCTGAATTCTTCTTAAGTATTGCTTCTATGCTGCAAAAGCTACCACAATGAAAATGATTCCAACTTATGCCAGTCTCAAGTCCTTTTCTAAGAAGTAAAACTATTAAAAAGGATAAAACTACATCTATATTTCCTTACAGCTTATCCAACAAGATGTTTTATACAGAATGCACATGGGAAGACACAAATATTTTAGAGGTGAGAAAAGATATCTAGTACTTCGTGGAGTTCTCATCACCCTGAATTTCTGTCATACATTTTTTTTAAGACAAGGTCTCACTGTGTTGTTCAGGCGAGCCTTGAATTCACTATGTATCCTAGGCTGGCCTTGAACTCGCAGTGATTCTCCCACCTCAGCCTCCTGAGTGGTGGGATTACAAATTTGTGCCACCATGCCCAGCAATTCATCTATTTTTGAGGGTTCCAGTGATGACAAATTCAACTTTAGGAAGATAATAATAAAATTGGAAATTTAAGCAAGGGATCAAGTAGCAACACTGACGGCTGGCTCCATAGTAGCATCAGCACTAAATATGGATCTTTCAGTAGGATAGGCAAATACTCTTTATTTATTTTTGCATTTTTGCCATTCACTTTATTATTTATTTTTTTTTTATTTTTGTGTTTTTGAGACAGGGTCTTGCTGTGCAATTTACAGTGGCCTTGAGCTCACTTTGTAGACCAGGCTGGTCTTCAACTTGCAACAATTCTCCTGCCTCAGCCTCCAGAGTGCTGGGATTTCAGGCGAGCCCCACCCTACCCAATTTGACCTTCACTTTAAATTGCAATAGCATATACTCTATAACATCTGGGTGAGTTTTCTTGCCTATTTTGCTTTGATTTTTGTTAAGCACCGGAGCTTGAAAAACCCTATAAGGAACTAATAATTACCGCAACTCACCCAACTGACTGCTCCTGCTTCCCCGCCCCCAGCCTAGGACACCGTGCAGCGGCGCAGGGCTCTCCCGCCCAAACAGACGTCCTAGTGGGCTAGACCATGTGCAGTCCGGGAAGTGATTCCGCAACACTTCAGGCTCATTTCCTACAAATACTTGCGACCCTATGAGCCTTGTAGCTAATATGCTTTTCAGAAAAAGAGTAATAATGAAAACTTCAGGTTAAGAACCACGTGGATTTAAGCACACCCGTTCATCCATTTTTTACCTGGCCACTTTCCACCCACTTGTAGTGGTATCTTCCCGCTACAATTGGCGCTGTTTTTCTCACGCACGTACGTACGCACCGCGCCGCCTGCAGACGAGAAAGGCGGAGTTAGGCTTCGACACGGGCTCTTTTCCCCGCCTCACAGTGGGCCGGGTGCTCAGCTGCGTCTGTGAGGTAACAACCGGAGACCTTAGGGCCAGAAAGCCATTCGCCGGTAAGGGAGGGTTGGAGTAAAAAACGCCTCTGCCGGCGACCCAAAAGCTAAAAAACCATGAGTTCACACAGCTCAGCCCCGTTCCGCGGAGGCCGCGGCAGAGGAAGAGGGCGTGAGGCAAGGCAGGGCCCCCAGAACCCGGGTTCCAATAACCAGGTCCAGAACCTGGCCCCCTCTTTGGGCGCATCCGCGACCCACTGGTCAGAGCGGAACGTCTTAGCTGACAGACAGACCTCCTACCCTCGTTCCACCAACCGGTTAAATGTGGTCGCCTCATACCCGAACTCCGGTGGGCCCTCCGGCACTAATTCTGCCCGGGGCCCTAACCACCGTGACCTCATGACTGGCTTGAGAGGCTTCCGTGCCGTAGGCATGAGAGGGCAGAGCCCAGTATCTGCCGCTCATTCGAATGCCTCGTTTGGGGCCGCCCCAGCTTCCAGTCTTAACCGTGACGCTAACCACTGCTGTGTAGTAGAACCTGCCCCGTCCTTGAGCTCCTCTGCAGTGTCGCCATATGGCTCTTCAGAGGCGTCTCTACCTAGCATTGTCCAAGAGTCGGTACGGAGTTTTTCCCCGACTTCAGTTTCCGGCACACCCCAAGTGTCTCTACCAGAAATCGCTTCGAACTTAATGTCTCACCCTCGCCTAGTGGAACCGGGACCTCCTGCACCTAATAAGGCTTCCCACCCGCCGGTGCAGGTTCCTTCTACACCTAGTATCTGTCCCCGACCCTCAGCACAGGAGCAACACACGTCCAGCTACCCCTGGATATCTGTAGCTCTGCCTTCTGTACCCTATCATAGTCCTTCCCGAGAGTCGGTACGAGGGCCTCCTCTATCCAATAACAACGGAGGGGGAAAACGCATTGGCTTGAGCCGGGGAGCTTTACCACAATCAGCCCCGCCCCCGGGCGGTCTCAGAGGGTCTGCACAAGAGCCCGCCCCAAGCTTGGGGCCCGGCTCCCCCGGGGTATCTGTAGGAAGATTGACTCCTCCTCCAAACGCTAAGCTAGGGTCAGTGGAAGGGACCGCCCTGCCTTTGGCTGTCCCTACTTGTATATCTACGCCTCAGAAGAATCTCAACCAAAGCATGGCGAGTCCGGAGAAAGCAAGCCCTGCAGTCCAGATGTTCGACGTAGTGGTGATAGGAGGCGGCATTTCAGGTTAGTGTGGACCATAGTGGTGGCCTGAGAGATCCTGGCTGGCCCCGGGGTAGGGATGTGCAATACTGCTGTGGTGTTTTGAGGGGTTTCTTCTGCAAGAGAGTGTGACAGTGGCCAGGCTCCAGATCTTTCGAAGTGGGAGTGGAGATTCATTCACTGTTGCTGGTGGTGTGAATGAGGAATGAGGGGAGGCAATAATTTTACTCCTACTATTAAATACTGTTACTTGATTAGGTCTTGCTGTGTAGTTATATTTAACACTTTATGTGGATTTTCTCAATCCCCAACAGTCCTGTGAGATAGTATAAAATTTGTCCGCCACCTTTTTTTCAAACCAAGCAAAGTCTAGGGAGTTGCAGTAACTCTTCTGAGGTCAATTGCCTAACTGGGAAGTGCCTGAACAATTTACTCCCATTTAAGACCCTGACTCCTAATGCAGACTGCTTTGGCTCACTGATTTGCCATCCTTTTCCCTGAATTGAACATAAGGATACAGATTTTTGCAGTAATGAGATAATAATATTAATCTAGTTCTGCTGTTCTCCAAAGTACTTTTCCTTGAAAAATTAGGTGGGTGACAAGCAAGGAGGTAGAATCCTTTAGTAAAAAGTAAAATTTTTAAAAATGAGAGAAGGGTGATCTTTTAGTTTCAGCTGACCCCTGAATTTTTCTCAGGACTTGCAGGAAAGTGTAAGGCATTTTTGCCCAAAGGGAATTCTTTTATGAAGCTGGGTTGAAGGCAAGTCAGGGAGCGATCTGTTGTGTCCTTTCACTAAGCGCTCTTACTACCTGCATTTTGTCTATTTGTCCTGGCTTGGGTTTATAGCTGATAGTGGTATGTGAAGCTCTTCAGTATCTACCTGAAGCCACAATATGATTGATAAATTGCCACTTATGTTGTGATAATTAGCAAAATACTTGAAATTTAGGAATTACATCATGTTTCATCCCTCCATAGAGTCACATACTGACCTATCCTTTTCCTTCCAGGTATTAATAATTTTAGAGATATACCTATAGGGTCTGATTTAAAAAGAGACGAGGAAAATAGTAAACAGGGTGACCTTGCAGTAGTCATTTTTGTATATAATCCTTTTGAGGAGACTGACCAGGCTTATAAATTAATATTGGAAGCAGCTTTTGATTTGTCCTGTTCGAGATAAACAAGTCTTTAACTGCCAGAGAAAAGATTGGTATGGACTGTTGGCTTTGAAAGTTCCAACTAGTGCCAGGGAAAACAAGCACATCCTGGTGGAGAGTAAGAAAAATGGAGCATTTCTCATTTCCCTTTCATTTATTTATTTATTCATTTAACAAACATTTGTTGCATGCCTGCAATGAAGTGGACTGGTGTTTCCCAAAACCTACTCCTTCTAGGCAAGAATTCTATGAGCAACTTGATTGTTGATGACTGGAAAATAAATATGATAGAGTGTAGTGTAAATTATTAGTTTTGTCTCCTTTCATCCCTATGGTGCAATTCAGGGGTCTTTCTGGGATTTTAGTCTTGTCTTTTTCTTGGTCTGTCTCTGATATTCCTTAATGAATTTTGTCTTTTATTTTTTTCTTCTGCCTGATTACCTAATCTTTCTTTTCCTATGCTTCACTGGTAATAGTTATTAGCAGAGATAAATTTAATATGTAATGATGAATCTTGTGCTTTGTGGTATTACAACTTTAGGTCTCTTCTGGCTCTCATTCTAAATAATAATTAGTTCCATACCAAATTTTCTATTCATATTTTTGCTTTCTTGTATCTTAAAGAGGGCATCCAATTTATTGGGATCTGTCCATGTCATTGTTCATTATTATTTATTCATTTCTATTTGTAGGGAATAGAAGGCATTTTCTGAATTCTAGTGCATACTGTTATTCCAGAATCTAGTGTCCAGTCTATCAGTGACAGTGGAAAAAGCACTTGACTTCCAAATGTCCTCTCCATGAGTCAGATCTGAGTGATTTTAATACCAAAACTGACTAGAAATATTTCTTTCTGTCTGTGGTGCCTTCCCAGCTAGCTGACAAGTAAAAGTAGATGCAAGTGTGTTTCATATTAGGCCCTAGGCATAAACTAGGCATTTCAGGAGTGGGTGAGAACCATTATTTCTCAAGCATTCTTATGCAGACCAAAACACATCATCTTTGTGTGTTCTTGGCCATATCCCATGAATTACTTAATAGTCCCTGTGTCAGTTTTTAAATGCCTTTGGGTATTCCTTGCAACATTTGTCAGGAATTGCACAGTTTGATACAGTACCCACACTTTTATAATATATGGCCAATACTTTGCATCTGCAGTATTATTCTTATAGTATGCCTTCCAAAGAGAACATATGCTAAATTTCATTACTCAAAATCAGTCGACATTAACAGAATTATAACTTCTTTGCACAAAGAGTAGCAGTGTTTTGGTGTATCTCCTTTTTGTCATAAAAAACATAAAACAGCACACTTAAACCTACAAAGCCCCTTTTCTGTCCTCCAGCCAATTAAATAATTTTTTATAGTAGTTTAGAGGGGAAACAACTCTGATCATGTATTAGTATAGCAGTTTCTTTAACATACCCTGGCTCCTATCTGTTATCATCCAGCATCTATTAGTCATTTAGGTTTTTAAAATCTTATGCTTTCTGTAACAATATTGGATCCGGAATTTTTACCCTATACTCATTTTTCCTTTTTCATTCCTTTCATTGAGCACATATTCGTTTGAACTTATAGTTTTGAAATGGCCTCAAAGTTTTCCTGTTCATCACTTTTGGGCTCTTACACATTTTCATTCTCTCTCTTTTTCTCTCTCTCTCTCATTCTAAAACTTCAATATCTCTTTATCTGTAAAAAGTTCTCAAGGCCCTAATTTGAATCCTTTTCTTTCTCTGAATTCCTGTCCTGTAACTTACCTGCTCCTAGATATTTCTTAGTTCCTTCACTCTTTTCTTGGCATGATCAACCTTTCCATCATTTTTTAATGCATCTTTTTCTTTCATCTTCTGCCCTCCCTTTTTGTAGTGCTGGGGATCAAACCCAGCGCCTTGAAATGCTAAGCACATAGGCTATCACACATCCCCACATCTCCTTCACCCCTTTAGTAGCCACATCCCCAGCTCTCCTTCACCCCTTTAGTAGATCTTTCTACTTCCTCTTTTGAGCTATTCTTCTGCCTCCTCACTGATTACTCCTCTGCCCCCGTGCCCAGGATAGATGCTGACTTCTGATTATGTTACCTTCCCACTGCCCCCCTTTATATTAGTGGCTTTCCTTCACATCCATCCTGCCTGCAGTATTCTCCCAGACTTGATTTAATTTAAATATATCTTTCCTTCACTCTTTTGCTCAGGACCTTCCGTGGTCTATTACCTGACTCTCAAGCCCCCTCTCCCTGCTCCCAGTTATTAGGCCTTATTTAAGACTAGTAGCATTTGCCCCTCTTCTCCAGCATGGACTTGAGCTTTACGTATGATACTTCTTGTCCTAGTACTCCACTATGTTTTGTCTTTCATGCCTTCCCTTTTTTCATCTTTCTTAACATGGAAGTACTTCTCTTTGACCATTTACATCCAGTTCATCCTGCAATACCTAGATAAAGATCCTTTCCTTGATCATTCTGGCTTCATTGATTTGTCCCCCTCTTTTTTTTTTTTGGTGCTGGGGATCAAACACACGACTTTGCATTTGCCAAGTAGGCACTTATGCCACAGAGCTAAACCCTTGGTCCCTTGTCTCCTCTTTTGTAGAGCTCATAATATCTACTTTGTAATTGGTACTTATTTTCTGCCCATTTCTTGATTTTTCTTTGAAGAACAGTATTTGAACCACTAGCTTTAGATGCTAGTTTTTTTCTTATAAGCTGCCACAGATAGAACAAATGACAGAAAACCCATGATGGAAGATTTTAACATCTGTTCTTAACTGAGAATTTCTGAAATGATTCTCTTTAGAGGGATAAATAAGGAAAAAAATCCCATCTCCAAGGGACAATGCATACATCCTTTATAGGACTTTTTGAAAGTACAAAGTCTTTGATTAAAAGGGTTTTAAAAGGCAACCTGGCCCATTTACCTAAGATTTTAATCTTCCTGACAACATCTTAGTGGTTATCTGACTGTAGCTTTGAACACATCTAGGGAAAGGGAATGCTCTGTCCCTCAAAGCAGCCCATAATGAGTAGAGGTAGCTCTAGCCTCTGGATTTGTTCAAGCATTTTATGATCTCTACCTTATGTTAGGCAGTGGTTAGATCATAGGAATGAGGTATATAAACAGGAATAGGTAGCATGCCTATCCAGAAGAAGCCTCTATCCTTTTAGAAAAAGTAATCAAGTAAGTAAGTGACATGGATATAGTGAGATAAATATTAATGTTATGGATGTGAACAAAGTGCTGGGACCTTGCTAGAGAATTAGGATTTTAAAAGGTAGATATGAGGATGGAAAATAGACATAAAAACATGAGAGAGCAAAGCAACACTGATGCACTGTCAGGAGGGTATAAGCCAGTTAGGAGCAGTACTTAATTTAAACTCATGGCAAATGTGCAACAGAAGGAAAATAGTTGCCTCCTATCCCTCTAATGATATAATTCTGGTAGTTATTGACCCTACTATACCATATCTGCCCATGTGCTTATGTGAACTGTTAATGGTTGGTGAGTACACAATAGAAACACTTTAGTTGTAGTGCTGAATGGTCTTAGGTGAATAAAAAGTGTTTCCATGTGTTTTGCAATTAAATTCCAAGTATCCTATAGAAAGTGGTCTTAGTGTCCAGACAGTTTCTAAGAAATAGAACTGACCTTGAGTTTTGCCCATTAACTGAGCTTTTTCTAAAAGAATTATGAGTTCTTACTGCCCAGAACTCAGTGCTATATTACAGCAAAGATTGGATTTTTCTCATCATCTGAGACAGAAAAGCCATTCTTTCCCAGAATAATGACAAGTATTCTGAGTTCCACAAATTGAGTCCACAGCATGCCACAGTTTCCCTTCTTGCTGAAATACATCACCCATGAGAATCATTTCTGTAAGACCATTTTAAGCTATTTTAACCCAGAGCTTGGCAGTACATACTGTGTGACTTTGCAATGATTAAGAAAAACTTGCATTAAAAAGCACTTATTTTTATAGCTTTGTTATTTGGATTCTCTGTTGTTCATTGCAAGATAAAAATTAATTTTGTGGCTTTTAGGACACTTCTTTGCCCCAGTTTTGTATTTTTTCATTTTAAAAAAAGCACAATATTTTAATGCATTCTCTTTCCCTGTTGAACAAGGAATATAAAAATAACATTTATTTGGATTCTGATATTTAAAAACTTCATACCTAAATGAGCTCTTGAATGGATCTGACATTTAGTGGACAATTTTATCATTTCGTTGATACTAATTGATTTAAAATTACATATAATTCTCAGGTAATGTGAAAAAAATTTTTAAATGTATTTAAAAGTATAGTATGATTTCATGAATCATAGAAAGAAACCAAAATAAAGATAATATGTAAACCCATTGTTGTTGAATAATGTGTCATATAATCTGTGCAGGTGTGGCATAGTAATATTTTAACATAGGAAAAATTTGCAGTATTTGGATGCCGGTGTACCAGAAACACAGATTGTTTCATAGTTTTACATCATGTACAGGGGCTTGCTTAGGCCTGTGATTTAAAAATTGTAAACATCAACTACTTGTCTAAAATATGCTTTCATATATGAGATGATTAAATTTATTAAGTTTGAGTGATTAAAACTTTACAAAACGTTTAATTTTTTTTTAATTTAGCGTTTGAGAACTGGTGATCATGGCTCAGTACTTAGAAGACAGGTAGAGGATCACTGAGTTCAAAGGCATCTTGAGCTACATAGTTCAAGACCAGCCTAGACTGTGGAGTGAGGTGCTATCTCAAACAAAATAAAACAAAACAGTAAGCTGATTGTTAGGACTGTTTTTCCCCTTCATTGCAATAAATATGTTTTCACCTGCAGTTTGTGTTTTCTTTCAGGTGAACTATTCCCCATTATGTTGTCATCAAGTATTGCATTTTAAGGAAATTTAAAGTCTTTGAGCCATGGTTTTATCATCTAAGCAATTTGATTAAGTTACATCCAATATATTTTTGAGTAATTTTTGTATTTAGTCAGCTTCATGAAGATCTATGTATTAGCTTTTTTTCCCCTCAAAATGTTTTTACTACATGCTTTATTCTGGAAGTATTTTGCATCACCTCATGTGTCAACGTCTTCCACTGACTTAAATCAGCACCTGGCTCTATTCATAGGGACTTATTCACACATTCTCCATGGTTTCTCTGAGTCTCTGTTGAAAAGCCCCTTTCTAGTTATTGATAGGCAAAAGTAAACAAAGCTCTGCTTATTAACAATATTTAATTGATTGAAGAAGTGTGTGTCAGTAAAAACTTAAAACAAGATGATAAACTTTGATAGTTGAGTTAATTACATATTAACCATGCCCAGGATCACAGAATGATGAGCCATATCAGTTTAAAGGGACTATAATGGGAGCTCAGAAGGTAAGTACCAAATACCACAAAAAGGTTTAATAACATAACTTGCCCTTTAGCCCCCATCTCCAAATAGTGACCTCTGAGGACAGTGCTTTTTCTATACCCTGCCCCACTGGACTTGCTCTATAGGTTTATCCATAGACAATGCATTGAATTTCATTACTGTGTTGCTTTGAAATTTGATGCTCTAAAACCTAGTAACTGTTCTTGACAGTAATGTATATATTAGACTTATATTACATGGAATAATATTACTTTTTGAACATTTAAATTTCAGAATATAGGGCACCTACTGAATATAATGACTTTCATGTGATGAATTTATTTACTTTTTTATATTTTAAAGAAATATTGTGAATTTGGGATAGTGTGTAGAGATCAGTTTCCATCAGTGATTCTCATTCTTTTGAACCTAATCTAATGAGAGCTTTTGGACCTTTTCACTAGAAATACATATTTTTCCATATAGACTTTCCCGCTCCTGCACCAAGCCAATGTCTTCTGCTCTGGAAACCTCTTCAGTGTTTCTGACCCTATATACAATGTAAATTGGGCTGATACAATTCACAGGAGAGGCAAAAATTAAGAATTAAAACTTATTATATGATTATGCAGTTACTAGTGATGCATTTGGAAATAGACCATAAAATAGTCAAAATATAGGCTGAAAGCTAAGAAACTTACATGTTCTATCTTAACCCCAAGAACCTGACATGTTTTGAAAAGAAATAATTTTGGGAGAAAGCTCTGAGAAAGGCAAAAAACTGTGGTAGTTGATATGATTACTGTTAGCAGTATTACAAAATTTGGATTTTAAAGTTTTTACATGTTAAAGTGAAGCCATTGATATTAAATGTGCATTTATTATTTAATTACAATGCATTTGTAATGACTTATAAAGATCATTGGCAATTGAAAGCATTTGATAAAATTTAGACCCACATAAAAGAGAGAAGGCTTGGTCAGAGAGTATTCTCTAGTTTGTCAGTCCATTTGTCTATCCAAGGACTGTTAGACATAGGACTCTTCTGTGAGCTATGATCCTGAAGTGTTTTTGGTATAGATTGAGTATCCCTAATCTGAAGATCCAAAATCAAAATCTGCAACTTGTTTTCAGTGTCAACACAATACCAATAGTGGAAAATTCCACACCTGACCTGTGATGTGTTACAGTAAAAACACAGACACAGTAAAAATACTGTACTAAACTACTGTAAAGCTATGTGTATAAGGTGTATATGAAACATAATTTTTTGTTTAGATATCTCATATATATGCATTCTGTATATGCTTTCATCTGAAAAATTCTGAAATAGGGAACAATTCTGATCCCAAGTATTTTGCTTAAGGGGCACTCAACCTGTACTTAAGATTGGTTCACAGGTTCATCAAGTGCTGAGTAGGGACCAGTTCATTCTACCTGGAGGAAACAACAAAGGAAGTATGTGCTTGACAGAAGTGTCATGAAATTTCACAATTAAATGAATTAGCTGTAAGCCGTAGCTTAAATTAAAGCCCTTTTTCTTATGTGCCTGCATTCATTTATTTGATACATGTCAATCGAATACTTAACTATGTGCCTTGAGTGAAATTTGTACGTTTTACTCTCTTGCTTTAGGAATATTACCTTGAAAACTTCAGTGTGAGTTGATGTTTGACTATTCTTTTTGTGGTCCTTGGAATGTTTAGTCCAATATTCCAAACATGCAGTTATGTAAGAATTCTGTTGGCCAGGAAACTGCATCACCAAATAGTAAACATTAAAATGTATTTTGCAATGTACTCTGTACTCATTCCTGTGTGGTGGAGAATGTTAAAGTTCAATAAAAATACTACATTTAGGAATCAATAAGAGCTATGTGTGGTGGCAGAACATAAGCTACAACTACAGCAAAGTTTTGCTCCAACACTCTTGTTAAACTGGGACCTTGCCTATGGCAGTTTGTTACTGTAGATATTTGAACAATCTTATAAGATGAAATCAGGTTTTCTAGAGTATTTTAAGATAAAAGATTTTTTTTAAACAGTAGCAGAGGGTGGAGAAATGTTGAATTAAATAAGATTTTTGCTGCATGATTTCTTTGGAGCTTTAATATACAAGCATTTGCTGGGAATTTGCTGTCAGAAGTGATATAAATTGTCCCAACTTCCATAGACATTAGTACTTTTGCTGGGTCATCTCACTTTAGGACTAGTGATCCATGAACACTTTAGAAACTATGGCTTTAGACTGTAGTGTGTTCTAGTGTGCAGAATCTGAGGACAGCCATGTAAAACACTTATATTTAATTTTCAGTAAAAGAACAGGACAAATAAGGGATGATTGTATTCCCTAACATGGGTGGGGTCTGTTTATTTCAAGTAAAAATGAACACTGAATGATAATCAAATAAATTAGAGCTGTCTAGACAACCAGTCTGTTGAATTCAGAGCAAATTGAAGTTAATTGTTGGCTTTCTTCTATTTATCATTTGAGATATCCTTGTCTTTTTAACTTATTGAAACTGAAGGTCTTTGCAAAAGCAGAATGATTTCTCTCTGATCTTAGGAAAGTTTTCCCAGGTTGTTTTTGCAGCAATAAAAGGAGATAATAATGGTTTTGTCTTCGTAGCTAATATTAGAGTTGAGTAAGGGAACACATGTAATTATTCAGCCAAGTGACTGGTGCGCAGCAAAAGTCCCATTACTGTGAACTGTCATTAACACCATTATTCTTAAGATCACTTGTGACCTACAGTTTTTTAAGGCTCATAGTTTTGCTTCAATATTTAAACTTTTTTATGTTAGGTAATGCTGATCATTGATTTGTTGCTTCAGACTCTATCTTCAACATTAGTTCTTGGCCCTGATTTGTCAAATTCAGCATTTCCCAAAGGGTATTCTTGTGGAACAGAACTGCTCTGAGATGTGCACAGGATTTCTCAGGGTTGTTCAGTCAAATAAACATAAGATCAAGTTCACTGTGGTTCAGAATATAATAATGGCATGCAAATGGCGCTATGAAGGTACATAAGACAGCTTTCCCGGGGGTATTTGGGAAGGCTTTCAGAACTTTTGGAGTAACTAGCTTGATTCTGTGCTTAAATGTCAGCTGGGAAAACTTGCCTAAGATCACAGTGAAGTGTGATTCCAAAGCATACTAGGTCAATAACAGGAATTCTTCCACATAGTGCATTGGACCCTTCGTGTCCACAGGTTTTGCATCAGTAGATTCAACTAACCTTGGGTTGAAAACTTTTTTTTTTGTACCTGGGATTGAACTCATGACCTTGCGCTTGTCAGGCAGGCGCTTATCCCACTGAGCTAAATCCCCGGCCAGGTTGAAAATTTTTAAGAAAAAAATTCCATCTTTACTGAACACACACAGATACATTTTTCTCATCATTAGTCCATAAATAATAGAATGTAACAACTCTTTACATAGCATTCACAATGTATTATATATTTTAAGTAAACTGGAGATGATTTAAAGTATATAGAAGATGTGCATGGGTTATATGCAATATACATCATTGTATATAAAAGACTTGAACATCTACAGACTTTGATAATCATGGGGCATCTTAGAATCAGTCCCCCAATGATACTTAGGAAAGAAGAATGACTATACTAAGAGAATCAAATAGGAACCTGCTGCAGATATGTTTTGTTTGTCTAATTCATTATGATAGTTTTTGTTTTATTTATTTAACTGTGACTGTCATTCAGTAGGAATACATACTTTTGAATTTATGAAGGTTTTGAATTTCAGTGTCTGAAGTATATGATATTCATTTAAATAATTTCTGAAAATCTATGTACCATGATCTGGAGACATAGTAAGCAACAATTAGCAAAGACCCTACTTTTATAAAGGCTTAATTAAACAATACACAGAAAGGTATGTGTGGGGGAGTGCCAGGTGGTGATGTATGCTAAGAAAATTAAATCAGGGTAATGGGGACAGAATGTGAAAGATGACCATGTTGAGTGGGACAACTGAATATTTTTCACAAGGAATGTGCTACATTTTGTAATTTGTTCTAGGGAGGAATGAAAATACCAGATTATATGTTGTACAAGAAAAATCACAAAACACATATGGACTGGAAAGGGCAGCATGAGTCAAATGAAGTTTTTTCCCCTCAAATGAGTAATGTGTATGTTCTTAGAGAAGTAAGGCAATGCAAAAGTGAGGTAGAGAATGCAGTGATGAACATGGAAGCTACTTTCTGCATAACAGAGTACCTGAGATTTATACTCTAAGGAGCAAAGGATCATTCCCTTAAAAGCTTCATCACAAGATATGCTATGTGGATAAAATTATTTCCTATACCATTTCTCCAGAAATAGGAACCATTCTGGGATGTTTGGAAGCACTGCAAAATTTATGGAAACAGAGTTTTCCTGAATAGTGGCTTTTAAAAACTGGAGCTTGATTCAAGGTTGTCATGGCAACATCACTGCTGGCTGCATGCAACCTCTCCTCCAGGGTCTCCTTGTCTAGTAGCCCAGAGGAACATTGCTTGAACTCTCAAATTGAGGTGTGCTTTTAGCAGACTTGCTTTATTGTTGTTGTTACTGTTGTTATCCTCTCTAATCCATTATTCTATTTTTGGTTCCTATAGAACCTAAATGATTGAAGAGAGAGACATCAACAAAGGAATTATATTGTTTTCAACTCACCTTCCCTATTTAATATACTAGAACATGATTAAACATTGTCCTGTGCCATGACCACTATTTCCCTATTTTTAGATTTTTGTCCTTTGAAAGTGATCAGATTGTTTTATTACATAAGACATAGACCTTAATGTAGACCTTCATGAATGTAGTTTCTCTGGGCTTTCTATTCTTATTGCTCTCATAGAAAAACCACAGGACACTCAATAGGGCTTGTGCATGTTTTTTCCTAATGAACTCTGTGTGCTGTGGTTTGGGAGAGGAAGAGCTCTGAGGAATGGTAGAGTTTGCTAGTACCCTCTTAGCCTTCCCTCAAAAGCGCAGGTGGGAAAATCATAGCCTTTTGACAGCAGAGCTCTTTGGCGTATGGCTCCTTTCCATGGTGACCTCTTAGAACTAATATGGTAAGTATTTTCTCATTTGATAGATAATCATGTAGCCTGAAATCACTCCAGTAGTTTGAAATTCACAGTGGGAATGTTGTGTGTGTGTGTGTGTGGGGGGGTGACAAAAAGGTGAATGTATAATATTTTTCAAAAACGTAATATAGTAGATGACATATTGCCAAGAACAATGGGATAAGTGTTTTTGAGGCAAGGGAGAGTATTTTGAGGGGGATTAATGGCAGTGTGTATTTTACTGTAATACATTTTTAAATTCAAACATTTATTGTATTTTTCGATTACCCCTTTTACATTGTGGAAATCCAAATGCTGAAAATAGGTACTTCCTTACCTAGTTGATGGTTAATAAGTTACAGACATTAATTTGTCAATCTCTCTTCTTATGGGGGTGCTGCTTCTCTGAATTCCATATGGCCATTAAATGATGAAAATGAAAGAATCAAGGAGGTATAATTATGCACAATGTTTAGTTTTGACTTAGCAATCTGTGGTACCTTGGAACAAAATAAAACAATAGATTTAAGGTGATACTTTTTTCCTTTCATAATAAATATGAAAAGTAAAATTGACAAAATATATCTTAATAGTCACATTTTATATGATGATTTGCTTTGATACTTAAGAACCTTTTAGTAATCAAATAATAACAAATGCTGTTCAAACTGTGCAGGAAAAAGGAACCCTTCAGCATTGTTGGTGGGAATGTGAACTAGTACAACCACTATGAAAATCAATATGGATATTTCTCAAAAAATAAAAATAGAAATTCCATTTGATCCAGGTATTGTCCTTCTAGATATCTTCCTGAAAGAATTAAAGACATGACAGTGATCCATGCATACCCATGTTTAAAGCAGCACAACTCATCATAGTGAAATCTTAGATGCAGCCTATATATCCATCATCAGATGGAACAGATACAGCAAATGTGGTATTTTACTCTGCCATTAAGGATAAACTCAATTCCTTCATAGGAAAATGGATGACTTTTGAGACTATAAAGTTAAGGGAAATAAAGCAGAAACACAAGCTTAAATATCACATGATTTACAAGTAACTCAGTTTATAAATAAAGGGCAAAACAAAGGATAGATAATACGAAGTAAGAAGATATCTCTCTCAAATGGGAGAGGGATCCGGACATGTAGGGAGGAGAGGAAAAAGGGATGAAAAAAGGAATTAAGATGTGTTATGTACATGCAGCAACTCCACACAAGTATAAACATCATGTACTACATACATGTACCAATTGAAAATAAATGGCTAAATTAACCTTTTCCAATGATTTTACCCTATTTTCAAAAAATGCTAAAGTAAATATTTTGAAAGATTGTACAAGAGCCCTGAATCTAATATGTGGAGTTGACAATTGAGGTGTAATTTTTTTCTACAAGTGATCATTGAATTTTATCGTGATGGGGGAAAATAGAATGGTTAGTGATATAAAAAATAAATTCAAAAAATAATTAAAGAGTATAATCTAGGACTTACATCTTAAAGTAGGCATCTTCTTTAGACTTTTTTCCCCATTCAGGTCAACAGTACAGTTAGAAAAATTTACCTGAATGTGGGGGAGCACACCTATAATGTCATCACTTTGGGAGGCTGAAATAGGAATATTACAAGATCAAGTCCTGCCTAACCATCTTAATGAGACTCTGTCTTGAAACAAGAAAAAAGAATAGTTTGTGCTGTCATTGTTTGATTGTTCATTTTTTATGCTTTGATTTTATAATGTGAACAATTACTTCTAAGATAACAATATATAATATATTAACTAATGATGATTTCTTACTGTTATGTTTTTGAACTTCTGTATCATTCTACCCTTTTTTTTCTTTTCTTTTGTCTTTTTTTTAAAGGGCTAGAGATGTAGCTCAGTGTGAAGGCCCTGTTTTCACTCTCTGGAACCAAAGAAAGAAAATCTTTCTGCACTTTGTTTTCCTGTGTTTTATTTATGACCTACCAAATATTAAAAATGACTATTGTGTATTTTTTAACCTTTTAACTATCAGTGCCTTCTTCACAATAAACATGCATACTGAAACAATAGCATTTTTAGCATGTTAGAAGAAATATGCTTTGCATATACAATCATCTCTTAGTATTGGTTTCAGGTCTTCCCTCCCCCCACCATGGATAACAGAATTTGAGGCTATTCAAGGTTTTTATATGAAATGTTTGATAAGTAGTTTTTTTGTAAAACCTATGCAATCTTCTGATACACCTTAAATCACCTATAGAGTATTTATAATGCCTAATACAATGCAAATGTTATGTAAATAATAGCTGTTATAATGTACTGTTTTGGGAATAAATGACAAGAAAAAGTCTGTACATATTCAGTACAAATACAACTTTTAAAAATATTTTCAATTCATAGGGCCTTAAATCTGATGATGCAGAGCCCACAGATATGGAAGACTGATTCTAGTGAATTTTCTTAAATAATTTAAATCTTCCCCTTTGGGTTCTAAGACTTATAAAAAACCATTTTCTGAATATTTTAAAAAATATTTTCAATATATTCCTTATACTAAAAATTCATACTCTCATGAGAAAGAGTTAATAATTTTCCTGAAATGTGTAAACAACTGCTTTTATCAGCATTTAAATTTTATTTGGTTATATCTTTATAATTACCAAGTTACAAAAAGGCCTTGAACACTGATCAGGTGTGATGATTGTATGAGTTCAAGTAAGTTCCACTCCCCTTTCCTCTTTAGTCTCCTGTATAGTGTTCTTATTAACCCTGAACCCTACTCACCTGACCTGTTTGGAGTTACCAGCCAAATTAAATTTTATTAAGAATCTAAGTGAGGGTTGTGAGAAGTCAGATTTGCTTTTGGTCCTATTAGCCACTTCATTTTCTCATCTGGAACATGGGAATAATGAAATTTACTCCAAGGAATTGGTATGACAGTCTTAGAAGAAAGGGTACTGAAATGTATCTCTGTGCTGTCACTGTGAGGTTCCTTCCTGAGCACGATAGCTGCAGGTCCTATGGTACATGTTAGATTCTTTTGTTTTTCATTTTCCAAAATGATATGTTGGCCTGTTAGTGCTTTCCAAAGGTAGATAAAGAGAATTTGTGTGTGTACGTATGTGTTATTGTTATTGTCATTGTTATAAACTTGTTGATTTAAGCCATTATAGTTCCTTTTATTTGATAGTCAAATTGTTCCATCTTTGGCCAGTGGGAGTTTAGATAGTAGTTAGGACTTTGAGTCTTTTTCATATAATCCTAGTAGTTTATGACAGCCTCTTCACTTTCTGGTATAATTCAGTATCCCATGCTCATCTTGTACATTTTCTGCCTCAAATATGAGAGAGATCAAAAGCCACGGTTCACCATAGTAGGAACTCAAATTTTAGAAATCATGATCTAGGTGTTTGGATTGCTCATTGCTACTGGGTAAGTTCTTTTCCTAAGCCTTTTGATTTGACAGGTCGAAGAATTTTTTTTAAAGTAAGACTATATCCAGAGATCATACCAATAATCCCAATTGATATTTAGGACTATAGAGTTTTTACATAATCATTCTTATATCTGTATGTCTTTATTTCCATACCAGAAATAACTTTAGTAGAGCAGCACTAAAAGATTGTTTTAAAAAATGTTTGCAGTTTTTGTTGTCTTTGTTTTGATGTATACCATTATTACTGAACTATCAAATTTCTGGGTTTTAAAATCATTATGAATAGTTCCTGTCCTTAACCATATATATATATTGTGATATAGATATAGATACATAGATATATAGATATCATTTGTGGAGAAACCTGAAAAACACCTCCTCACCTAAGTGATCAGAACAAAGTTACTGATCAGTCATGTTGTGTGTGATGACCTACACACATTTTATGGATAGACCTGGTTAAATATTGGATGTCTGTACTTAGATATTAATAATTCTTTTATTTAATTTCCTACAGGATTGGCTGCTGCCAAACTATTATCTGAACAGGAACTTAGTGTTTTGGTTTTAGAAGCCAGGGACAGAGTTGGAGGAAGAACATACACTGTGAGGGTAAGTGATTTTATATTTATATACGTGTCATTCAAAGCTACAAGTGGGACCACTGGAAGTCACAGCACTGGAGATTCTACACATTTAAGTTAAGCTATTTATTCTCCATAACCCTAATGTAGACCATCAAATAAATTATGATTCTCTTCAATAAGCACTGACCAAAGAGTAGAAACCTCTGATCTTCTGTTGCTTTCTACTGAACACAAATGTGAACGAAGACCTCCAATATGGTGTCATTATTTCCAAAGTAGGGACCTAAATCAGAATACATGGCTTGAAGGTGTGATTCAGATATACTGGAAGTTACTGTATACCCCTAACACATACATATGCACATGTATATGCATACACATTTTCTGTAGTTTCCTTGTTCCTTTATCCAAAAATACATGGCTTGAAAGAAGTGAGGCTACAGGAATCAGGGGCATATGTTTATGCAAGTTTTCCTTTGTCCTCTTTGCTCAGTTCAGGTATCACTAGATATGAAAAGGAAATGAGTTCTTGCTACATCATTGCCTTGTTATACTTGGTTTTACATCACTATTCTGGAAAAATACGTGCTGATTATCCTTTACTACTGATGTGTTTACAGGTGGATTTCTGGGAGATAATGAAAGTGCACAGGGAAAGGATGTAGGTGGGAAGGAAATAGAACCAAAGATGAAAGTTTGGGGAGCATGCAAATGAAAGAGAAACATAGGCAGAGGAGTCAGAGAGAAGCCATAGAGGAAGAGGAGGACCAGAGTAGAACAATGCTATACCAGTCAGTGGAGGAAAGAGGATGGGTCAGATGGCACAGGATAAAGGCAGAAAAGATGCTCCTGTGTTCAGTATTTACAAAGTCTTAAGGGAGTCCCTTTGCTGCAGCAACAGAAACAATGACAAAGGCTGAGGATTGGCAGCAAAGAAAAATCCAGACAGTTACAGTGGCTGGAAAGAAAGAAAACAGATATATAAGATGTTTTGGTTAGAGTAGTAACAGAACGGCCTAGGAAGTGATAATAACAATGGCATAGAGCATTTACACATGAGAAAATTTCACAGAAAAAGTCTGGTTGTAGATAGTCCAGGCTGGTTCAGGGCTTCGGCTTTGTCTTCAAGGTTTTAGACTATTGCTGTCTTACTCTGCTATTCTTTGTGTGTTTGCTTATTGCATTCTGGTAATAAGATGAATGTTGTGACTTTAAGTATCTAATCTTCATTCAAGGCAGGGGGGAAAATGAAGAAGCAGCATCAGCCTCATTTGTGACTAAGATTTCCTTTCCCACAAAATTCTGGCAGATATTTGCTTTTGTCCCATTGGGCAAACTTGGATCATGTATTACCCTCAACTGGAAGGAAACCTTGGAAAACAAGTATTTAACATTTCCAGGCTGCAAAGTGGAAGTAGGCATGGAAAAGAAAATCTGATATTGCAATAGCCAACCAAAAACACCTGAATTGGGGTAATGTACTAGTTCTTTCAGTCGCACTACACAATGCACACTTTCTATCATTTGCATCCTACCTTGTCAGATATATGAGGTTGTAGGCCTGTTTCCACTTTGCTCAGCTCTAAGAGTATTCTACAGCTTTGCTACTTGAAGTATGGTCTGTGGACCTATAGCCTCAGAAACACCTGGGAGCTTGATAGAAATGCAGAATACAGGCCCTGTCCCAGACAGGCTGCATTTGAATTTTCAGTTTAACAAGCTCCCCAGGGGAAAACCACAGAAATGCTACTTTATAGTATATGTATACTTGCTTACATTAATTTAATGTCAATTTGGATTAAATTTATTCAGATAATTTCTGTATGCTTTTTTTGGATGTATTCTCCAGTTGGTCAGGGATTGAGGAGATTGATATTCTGTTTGTTTTGGATTTGGGGGAGTTTTTTTTTTGCTTTCGTTTTTTGAGACAGGGTTTCACTCACTGTAATTTAGGCTCTCCTTGAACTCACTGGATAGCCGAGGGTGACCTTGAACTCATGAACTCATGGCAGTCCTCCTGCCTCAGCTGGGATTACAGCCATACACCACTATGCCCAGCAGACTAGTATTCTAACCCCTGTACTGGCCTGACATGCTGTCTTGGATAAGTCTTGTTAGCACTTCACATCCCAGTTCTCATTTGGGAAGTAAGATATAGTCCAAATGCACTCCAGGAAAAACTCCATTAGAATTTCAATTAAAGGCATTGTGTGGTGGTGCAAAAGAAGGGTTGCATAGTCTACTTATATGTCTGTAGTAGATTTGATTCTTAATGTCATTTTCTGAAATTTTTCAGAAATGTCCCTTCATTTTGGAGATAGTTATTAAGCTGTCCCTTGCCCTACTCTTATCTCTTAAAAACCTTTTGCTCATTGAATAGGAGTATCAGTCATGTTGGAGATTTTCAGTTAAGAACAAGTTTCTTTGTATAAGGGAAATTAGAATTCCGTTATACTTATCCTAATCTATGTTATTGACCTAGGCTGCTTAGCCATGCTGCATCATTTATATATGTCAGCCCCAGATAGGAGCTACTACTGGTTAATGTGTATTCAGCATGATATTAAACACGCTTTAAATATATAAGAAAGGGATCTAAGAAATGAGCCCTTAATATTTATATTTCAAATGGGTAGGAGAAAAGAAAGGCTTTAAGAAGCAAAATAACATTTAGTAAGATGCTGTATAACCATATATAATGTATTAATTATTGTAAGTCTCTTAACCTATTGTAAAACTCTGTTTTATTTTTATTTTTTGTCTTTAAAATAAAAAAGAACCAGTGTTAGTCTGCTTTCCCATTACTTGGACAGAATACCTTGAAACTCACAATTTAAGAAGGACAACTTTATTTTGACTATGAGAGGATTCATTCCATTTTAGGCTGGCTCCAAAGCAGAAGTAGTATGGTGGAAGGGCCCAGGATAGGAAAGCTTCTCAACATATGGCCACCAACCAGGAAGCAGAAGGCAAGGGAAAGAGCAGAGAACAAGAATACACCCTTCCAGGTCACATCCCCAGTGACCCATCTCTTCTAATCAGGCTTTACATCCTAATGGTACATTTAGCTATGCATTTATCAGTGGGTTATTCTATTGATGTGTGTATTACTCCCACAATCCCATCACCTTCCAAGAACCCCACCTCTGAACATGTGAGACTGCGGTGGCAGGGGGTATATTTTAGATCTAAACCATGACAGAGGTGTAGTCAAACATTGTTAGAGGTACTTCTAACAGCATAATTACTTACAATAATTTTTGGTGGAGATTCCATCAAAACTGTTTTGGATCTTTAAGCACCAAAATATCAAATTTGATGTTGTGACCTGACAGCTAGCTATTCAGATGGATTTTTCAGTAGTTCACAACTCCCTGATTTTTCCTAATGTGATCCATCCATAATGCTTCTGATTCAAATTAATAAAGTCAAATTGCTCACAGATCTACCACAAAGTTGATGTATTTACTTTCTAATATAGTTTCATGTTGATGGACTTTTTGAAAACTGGGTAATGAGATCTAAATAAAGGCCTTAAAGAATGAGGAACAGCATAGCAGTCTTCTGTTTGTAGTATATTCAAACTGAATCTGAGATACCTCATTTAAAATATTTCTGATTTGAAAAGAAATAATCTGTGTAATGCTTCACTGTTTTTACTGCAACCTCCTGAGTATCAGTTTACTAAATATATCATGCTTGGAAACTCTCAAGAGTCTTCTTGCTGTCTTTGTTAGAAACCCTAGAAATTTATCAGAGAATTGGCTCCAATT
Source organism: Hydrochoerus hydrochaeris (assembly GCA_004027455.1). Lineage (NCBI taxonomy): Eukaryota > Metazoa > Chordata > Mammalia > Rodentia > Hydrochaeridae > Hydrochoerus > Hydrochoerus hydrochaeris. The sequence continues at coordinate 327,703 of PVLA01000250.1, read as the reverse complement.
TTGCTCTTCTATCTTAAAATGGTTGTTAGAGATTATAGGATGTTTGAAGCATAGTTTTGATGATTAATAAAAGAGAACATAAAGATCATGATAGACAAGTTAAAGAAATCAAAGAAGCACTTCATTTAGGCTATTATGAAAAAAAAAACAGAAACCCTGAATAACTATCTCCATTGAAATGAGTAAACTGCTGATTAAAATAGATTGTGCTGAACTGATAGAGAAGTTAGAAATTTGTAGATCCTCTGGATATTGAAAATACATCTTAAACTAAACCATTTTAAGCTGAACGTTTGATCTTCACTGATACCGCTACACCAGCAGCCCCAGATTAGAAGATGGCAACTCTTAAAATATTTGGGATCATGCTTGGCACAAGACTCATGTTCTTTCAGTTAGGAAATTCTGTTGACTTTGTTTTCAAAACATATTCAGAGTTTCGTACTTCCTACCACATCTACTGTTGCCTCTTATTGGGAGCCACTGTCTTCCATTGTCAAATTACTGCAATATCTTCCTGATTTCCCTATTTTCACACTTGATCCCTGTAATGTATTCTTATTGCAGCAACAAGAATGAGCCCTTCAAATCTGCCACATTTTAACACTTATCTGCTCAGTACCTTCCAAAGGCTCCCCTTCTCACTCACAGTGAAAATCAATGTATTTACATTGCCCCATGAGCTTTTTCATACCCTGTCTTTTGTCCTCTTGGGCTCTCTAACCTCATCTCTAATTCTCTTTTCCTTGTTCACTTTGTTCTAGCTACACTGGCCTCATTACTATTTCTTGGGCATGCCAGGTGCACTTCTGCCTTATTCTTTCCATTGGCATTTCCTTCTGCCAGGAGTACTCATTTTCCAGAATGGGTAAATTATACTGAAATATAGAGAATATCAAATTGCACTGTATGTGCATTTACACACACACACACACACACACACACAAACATACCATATCTTCAAAGCATCAGAGAACCTGAAAGCTAACAAGATAGTGAAGAATCACTGAGCCAGTAAGGATTGACCTGTCTTTCCCTGAGTGATACAAGGAATTGCTGACCAATAAAGAAGGTTCTGGGAGACTAAGCAGTATTTTGTCAGCAGAGCCAAGCTGATAGAAGGTCATATACTTAGCCCAGCAAAGTGTGTGTATGCAGGGAAATTTTGGTCCACTCCCTGGTTTGAATTGCACAGTATTTTTAGGATTAACAGTAAGATGCAGGAGGGCTCAGCCATATGTGCATTTCAGCCCAGCTTCAAATTGTCTCTGGCACTGTAAAGGAATAAAGTTATCTACCAGTAGTATCCTTAATGTGACAGCTACTTGGCGAAAATAAACAAGTGCTCTTTGAGAAAGATATCCCCAAGGATCAAATTATTTCTGTATTTTTTTTCAAGTACAGCAAGTTCTACACAATAAAAAATAGACAAGGAGAAAAGGCACCATGTGCACACAAGAATTGATATAAGTAACAGAAATAGAAATATATACTTTAGAAACTGGGTGTGGTGGCACATGCCTGTAATCTCAGAATTCTGGGAGGGTGAGGCAGGAGGATTTCAAGTCTGAGCCCAGCCTGGGCAATTTAACAACTTAGTGTGAGACCTCATCTCAAAATAAAAAATTAGAAAACCAAGGGTTTGGGTTGTCATTCAATGTGTCCACTTTATGTTCATTCCCCAGTATCGTAAAAATAGTTATTATGAAAAATATGGAAGAGTTGTAATTCACCAGTATTTAATTCATTGATTATATTATTGAGAAATGTGTTTAATAGAAAAGAAGAAAAAGTTGAGAAGTGTGTTTAAGAGGGGGAAGAGAACAATTTTATTTTTAGACAGTGTCTTATTCTGGGTTGAAGTAATTCTTCCACCTCAGCTGCCCAAGTAGGTGGGAGTACAGGCCTGTACCAACTACCATGCCCAGCTCAAAAAAGCAATTTTATTTTATGAAAGAGAGTTTGCAGATTTGTAAATAATTTAATGGATGTGTGAATTTTTTTGTACTTTTTGATGTTCTTTTCCTATAAGACATATATTCCTGGAAGTATTTTCTTTTTTTTAAATTTTTTATTTAAAGGGATAAAACAGAAAAAGGAGAGAAATATTACAGAATTTCAAAAAAAACATAAAAAGGTAAGAAATCACTAGCTGATAAATTACATATTGCTCTTTTAGAAATAGTTTTTCAAGTTACAAAATTAAGGCACACAAAATGGACACTCAAGCACTGAGACTACAAACAGATCTGTTCAACAATCAAGAACTAAGAAATATGGGTAACAATCCTGCATACATAAATATACATGCAGTTATCTTTTATAGCACTTCCTATTTTCTCTTTTTTACAATAGAAATTACACATTTTTTTAATTAAAAGAGAAAAAAACAGGAAAAAGATAAAACTATTACAGAATTTCAAGAAAAGATAAACAGTAAGAAATCACTATTTGATACATTACATATTGTTCTTTTAGAGACAGTTATTCAAGTTACAGGATTAAAGCACACAAAGTGGACACTAAAGCAGTGAGAGTGCAAACAGATCTGTTCAACGATCCAACAAGAACCTAGAAACATGGTCATCAATCCCACACATCTAAACATACATGCAGCTATATCTTTTATAGCGCTTCCTATTTCCTCTTTTTTTAAAAATAACAATTTACATTTTCAAAATTTTATTTAAAGAAAAGGAAAAAAAGAAAAACAGAAAAAAGGGTAGCAACAATACAGAATTCTTAAAGAAAGAAAGAAAAAGGAGAATGAGAAAAAGCCCCACTAAGAAATCAGTAATTTATAAATTACATACTGTCATCCTGGATGTAGTTGTTCAAGTTACAAAGTTAAAGGGTACATAGTAAATATTCAAACAGTCAGACTACAAACAGTTTTGCTCAAAGATCCAACAAAGATTCAGCAATATGATCATCTATTTTACACACTCAAACATACATGCAGTTATATCACTTATAGCACTTTTGTTTCCTCTCTTTTTTACAATAGCAATTAAACATTTTGGTTTTATTACTCTTGTACTTCTTATTTACTTTTTACACTAGAAACACAATATGATATTTATAAATATGATTCTTATTTATTTCACTAATGAGGATAGTCTCAAGTTGTCTCCATTTGCCAATGAGGGCCTCAAGTTCATCCTTTTTTATAGCTGAGTACTATTCCATTGTATAAAAATGCCACACCTTTTTCATCCACTCTGCAGTTGATGGGCATCTTGGTTGTTTCCAGTATTTACCTATCACAAGTTGTGCAGCTATGAACTGTGATATGAACTTTTCAGTTCTTCGGGGAAAATACCCAGGAGGGGGATAGCTGGATTGAATGGGGCTTCCAATCCTAGTCTTCTGAGAATTCTCCATATGGATTTCCATGTACTGGCTCGACTTAGCCATGTCATGTTCCAGTTGTTTCTTTCTGCTTTTCCTCTTATTTAATTGCTTATCCTCCCTGGTGGTTTCTTTCTGTTGTTGTTTTGGGGATTGTGGTCATTTTTGTCTCTGTCTAGTATGTCTTTCAGTACTCTTTCTAGGGTTGGTTTGGTGGACATGAATTTCTTCAGTTGTTCTTTGTCGTGGAAGTATCTTGTTTCTCCATTAAATTTGAATGAAAGTTTTGCTGGGTACATCAGTCTGGGTTGAAGGTTGTTTAGTTTCAGGGCCTGAAATACCTCACTCCAAGCTCTTCTTGACTTGAGGGTTTGTGCTGAAAAGTCGGCTGTGATTCTAATGGGCTTTCCTTGATAGGTGAGTTGTGTCTTTTCACTGGCAGCTTTTAATATTCTGTTTTTATGCTGTATGTCTAAGATCTTAATTGTTATGTGTCTGGGTGTGGATTTATGTTGATTGTGACTGTTTGGTGATCTATATGCCTCACTTATCTGCGTATCAGATTCTTTCCCCATGTTTGGGAAATTTTCTGCTATTATTTCTGTAAATACTTTATGTATGTCCTTTGCCTGGACTCCTATATCTTCACTAATGCCCCTTATTTTTATATTGTTGCTGTTGGCATCATCATGAAGCTCTGGATTGTCATTTCATGCTGCTTTGTTATTTTTAAAAGTTCTATCCTTTCCTGATCACTGTGATCCTGTCCTCAAGATCCGAAATCCTATCCTCAGCATCCTTTAGGCGGTTTTGCACGCTTTCAATAGAATTTTTTGTTTCTTGGATGTCTCTTTGAGTTTGTTTCATGAATTCTGCTTGTTTTCTATATTGTTCATTCAAAGTTTCCACCAGTTTCCCATGCTCATGTACTTTTTTCTCTAGTTCTTCTTTAGCTGCATTCAACAACTCCTTTACTAAAGTTGTTATTTCTATCTTTACAAGGGAGACTACTTCTAATTTAATTTCCTCTATAGCCTGATGCAGTTGTTTTTTTATTTCACTGGCTATCTTTTCAGAGATTGCTGGTGTGTTACTTTTGGGGTCCTCTATTTCAGTGTCTCCTATACTTGCTTCTGGTGAACTATATGTTTGAGACTGCATTTTTCTTTTTCGTTTTGTCATTTTCACTTTGCCTGGTGTTTTCTATGTGTAGGAGGGGATCACACACACTATTTTCAGACACAACGAAGTCGTACAGTTAGTTGTAGGGGGTTTTAGTACTGGCCCTATTTATCCCCTGTACACCTCTGTTTTAGGGGTATACTCACCACATTGATACAGTCAGTCTGGTGTAATCCAAAGTTCGCCACCTGGGAGCAAAATTCCAAATTTTCTCACACTAACTGGATCCCGTTGAGATCTTCTGATGTTCCAGGTGGGAGGTTGGGCCCAGCTGAAGCAGTCCAGGGCAGTTTTCAGTCTTCGGCAGGCCTCCTCGATGTTCCTGGTGGCTGGGCGGGCCCTCGGTGGAGGTTCTGGGCAGCTTACCCCTGATGCAGGCTTCCACTGAGTTCCCCGTGGCAGGGCGGGCCCACGGTGGAGGTTCTGGGCATCTTACCCCTGATGCAGGCTTCTGCTGAGTTCCCGGTGGCAGGATGGGCCCTCGGTGTAGGTTCTGGGCAGCTTACCCCTGATGCAGGCTTCCGCTAAGTTCCCGGTGGCAGGGTCGGCTCATGGTGGAGGTTCTGGGCAGCTTACGTCTGATGCAGGCTTCTGCTAAGTTCCCGGGGGCAGGGCAGGCCCCAAGGTGGAGGTGCCAGGCAGTTTGCCCCTGATGCAGGCTTCTGCTAGGTTCCCAGTGGCAGGGCGGGCCCATGGTGGAGGTTCCAGGCAGCTTACCCCTGATGCAGGCTTCTGCTAAGTTCCGGGTGGCAAGGCGGGCCTCCTGGAAGGATTTTCAAGTGTCATCAAGAGCCCATCAATGCAGACTGATTTAAGATTTTTTTGTGATAGAAATCAGGTAGTTAGGGCTGATAAATATTTGGATGTCTCCTCCAGAAATAACTCCAGAGAAAAATCAGTCATAATAATGTAAATGTTGCAAAGGATCTAGACTAGCAGGATGTACTACGGTACTCTTTATTCTTTATACATTGTGTTGCTGAGTTGATCTCATTAAAAGCTCTGCAAATGGAGGTGATTAGTGAAGTGTCAATGTTGTGTCCCAGTTTGTTTTTTTTTAATAACGGGTCTCGAAGTCCATTCATTCTGTCATTCATTTATGCATGCTTTTTATATAGGGTCTCTCTTTGTAGTTCAGACTGGCTTGAACTCACTCTGTAGCCCAGGCTCACCTAAACTCATGGTGATTTTCCTGTCTCAGCCTCCTGCATGCTGGGATTACAGACATGTGCCACTATACCTGGCTTGTGTCCCAATTCTTGAGGGGAGAAGAGATTGATGTTTTCACTTTCACTTGATAAGGAAGATATAGTTAAGTTTGCAAAATAGATCATATTTTTATAAGACACAGAGACATTTCATTTCCAACATTCTACTAGTCTTCTAACCACTTTTTTCTTTTTCTAGAATGAACATGTTAATTGGGTAGATGTTGGTGGAGCATATGTGGGACCAACCCAGAACAGAATCTTACGCTTATCTAAGGAGCTGGGGCTTGAAACGTACAAAGTGAATGTCAATGAGCGTCTTGTTCAATATGTCAAGGTAAGCCTGACTTTTTACCCAAGTGATTGATGTGGAATCATTTTATTTGGCAAAGTATTTGTTTAGTTTTTAGTTGCTATTTTTTTCCAAAATAAATCATAAAAACAGTTTCTTGGCTTTCAAGTAGTCTTCCACCTTTATTTTCTTGATTTAAAAAATTCTAAGGACTCCTAGAATCTGTGTAAGATCTCAGCTTGATCCTTTTCCTTCTTCCCCTCTATGATTCTTAACTGTACCTCCACTTCCTTTTACTGCATTTGCAAGGCACAGGGGCTGGAGGTTCCTACTGTGCATACACACACACACACACAAACCATACTACACCACACCACACCACACCATACCGCACACCTCCACCCCTCTCTAGTTTCAAGCAGCCTGAGTCACCTATGAGACAACTCTCAGGTCCTAGAGAACACAATTGGGACCATTTCTTTAGCCTTTGAACTAGTTCTTCCTCTTCATTCTTATCAGCATTTCTTTTAACACTTTGATCATTTCCTCTGTACCTGGCTTTGATTGTTGAGAAGTTTAGTACAGTTGTGCATTTTTCTACTGTTTAAACAAGAGATTGTTTAAACTGGAGCTGCTCATATGCATTTAAGAAACAGCAGCTGTTACCACTGTTATTCTTTCTCATGGAAACCAAACATGCAATAACTAGAGTTTGGAAACCTCCCTTAAGAGATCAAGTTTTCTGTCTGTCATTGCAGTCCATTTCCTGGAGCTATTGTCACTAGGGCAGAGGCCATTTACTCATTCTAATGGAAGGATTCCCATGCCAGTAACCATATACTTTTCAACAAAAACATCTTCCACTGATTCTACTGAAGGCAGTCTCTGTGGATCTGGAGACTACAGGGCCTTTTGGAATGTCCTGGGAGTTAAAGATACTTACGATGTATGCATACTGATGCAGTCAAGAAATCAATAATCTTGGCAAACTGATAGCCATGTCATTCTGGATGCTTGAAAAAGTGGCAGTTTGACACATATAAAAGCAAACCTGTAGCCTTTAGGTAAACTATGTGTCTTAGTTACTTTTCTCTCATTACTGAAATAATACTCAACATCCACAGGTTAAGAGAGAAACAGTTTATTTAGCTCATAGTTTATAGAGATTTCACTCCATAATCAGCTGGCTCCAAGGCAGAGTGGTACATGGCAGAAGGGCAACAATTCATGGCAGTGGAAAACAGCAAAAGCAACAAGTCTACCAGGATTAGGGCAGTGCCAATCCAATTAGTGGACTGATCAAGCAATCACCTACCCTTAATGTCAGCACCCTTAATGCTAATATTACATTATGAACCAAACACACACTCTAGATTCAGCCACCTCTGAAAAAGCATGTCCCCTATGACTGCATGAGGCTTTGAGGGGGACACTTAGACACAAACCATAACACTGCAGGCTCAGAAGTGAAGGGAGCAATGAACGAAGTATAAAAATTTACTGGGCATAGTGTTGTATGTCTGTAATCCCAGCTTTCTGAGAGGCTGAGGAATAGAGAATCACAAATTTGAGCCTATCCTTGGGCAGTTTAGCATTTTAGCCAAGACTCTTCTCCTAGGCTAGGCTAGGCTAGCATAGGATAGCATAGCATAGGGCAGGGCAGGGCAGGACAGGATATCACAGCATAGCATAGCATAGCATAGCATAGCATAGCATAGCATAGCATAGCATAGCATAGCATAGCATAGCATAAAATAGGATAACACAGCATAGGATAGGATAGGCTAGGATAGCACAGCATAGCATAGCAAAGCATAGGATAGCATAGCATAGCAAACATAAGATAGGATAGGATAATGTCTTAGATACTTTTCTCTCATTTCTGAGACAAAATATATGATACCCAAAATTAAGGAAGGAAAGGTTTATTTAGCTCACAGTTTATGGAATTTTCAGTCCATAATCGGCTGGCTCCAAGACATAGTGGCACATGGCAGAGGGTCAGTAGTTTATGGCATCAGGAGATATCAAAGGATACGATGAGACAGGGCAGGACAGGATAACATAGGATAGGGTAGGATAGCATAGCATAGGATAAGATAGAATAGGACAGCATAGGATAGGATACAATAGGATAAGATAGCATAGGATAGCAGAAAGCAGGATAGGATAGGATAGGATAGGATAGGATAGGATAGGATAGGATAGGATAGGATAGGATAGGATAGGATAACATAGGATAGGATAGCATAGCATAGGATAGGATAGGACAGTATAGATAGGATGGCATAGCATGAGATAGGATAACATGTGATAGGATGGGATAGAACAGGGCAGGACAGCATAGGATAGGATAAGATAGCAGAAAATAGTATAGGATAGCATAGGATAGGACAGGACAGCATAGCATAAGACTGCATAGCATCAGATAGGATAGCATGTGCTAGGATAGGATAGGGTAGCATAGGATAGTACAGAACAGGATAGCATAAGATGATAGAATAGCATAGGACAAGACAGGATGGCATGGGATAGGATATGGTGGAATAGCATAGGATAGCAGAGAATAGCATAACGTATGTTAGCATAGTACAGGATAGGATAGGTTAGGATAGGACAGGCAGCATAGCATAGCATACCATAGCATAGGATGGGATAGAATAGCATAGTATAGGATAGGATAACATAGGATAGAATAGCAGAGCATAGGATGTTATAGCATAGCATAGAATATTTTGGGATAGAATAGCATAGGGTAGCATAGCATAGAATAAAATGGGATAGCTTAGGATAGCATAACATAGGACAGAATAGAATAGCACAGCATAACATGGCATGACATGGCATGGTATGGCATAGCATAGACTTGATAGGCTAGGGACATAGCTCATTGGGAAGGCACTAAATTGAGTTTCTGGTAACACAGGAAAAGTAGTGGCAACTGCAGATATATCTTAGTGGTATAACACTTGCTTAGTATGCATGAAGCTCTGAGTTTGATCCCTAGCAATGCAAGAAAAAGTTATACAAAGTATTTAGGAATGTTGGCTTTATTGTGCCATGATCAAGAAGGAAAAAACTCTTTGCTTCCTCATTTTTTCTGTATAACACAGTGTTTCCTTAGTCTAATAAGGAATAACAAAAGTAAGAATAATAGCAGCTAACATTTAAGTTTTTTAATATTGTCATATTTGATTTGAGGAGGAAGACCAAATCCTTTGCAGACAACTTTTAATTAAATGGTCATGGAAATTCACTCTCTGCTCCAACTGAGAAGTGAGTGATAATTATCCTGGAATTTGAACAGACCCATGCTTATAATCAGTTTGTCCCCTAAAAGTCAGGCTTTATTTTCCCTAGAGGCTAACAATAAACAACAACTCAACACTTCTGTGCATGAACTCATTAAATTCTGAGTTCTACCCCAGTAGATTGGCAGGGTGATTCCTGTGTATAAATGAGAAAAATGAGGTTCAAAGAGGTAAATCAACATGCCAAGACTATATAACTATTTACAGTCTACTAACTTCTGAATGTATGTTCTTCACCATTCCAATACATTGCCTATGAAGTGAAATTTTAAGTCCTAAACAGAAGCATACTGGATATCTAGTGTTTGACCAAACACACTTCTATTTTAAGGTATTTCGACATTAATTTCACTGAAGCCCAGCTCATACAATGACTTTCTTACTCTTCCTCCTACTCTGTTCTTTTTATATATTTTGAAAACTTTGGATAAACTGGAAATATGTAAGTATGTCCTACTAATGTCCCAACTATGCTTATTCTAAAACATGATGCTAAAATGGAAGGGGCACTTATAGCCAGCTTTGGTGAGTAATCCAACTCCTCTTTATTCTTGATAAAGACAAGATGGTATTAAAATGAAAAAGTGCTATGTGAGAATTTTGACATTGCCTTAAACTTATCAAAAGATCATGGCATCTTGTCCAGCTTTCCTGACAAGATTTTAAGAGTTAATTTTAAGAAAGCATTCTTCTTTCTGTTATCTGTGGAATTTTCCAGGCTTCATGAAGAACCCTGCTTTCTAGAAAGCCAAGTGTGATCATTTTGTACTTTGACAGGGCTTTGTTTCCAACTTTTGTATAGGCGAACTTGCAGAAAGTCTTAGTAAAATGTTATGCACACTAGAGATCATACTCATAAGTGAAACAAATCAGACTCACATGTGTAAATATCTTTCTTATTGTCTCCCTCATGTAAAAAACTGAAAGTAAGATCTAAAATGTACAATAGATATTGTGAAAGGGAAAGGGAAAAAACTGCTCAAAAGGAAAGAACAACTGGGATAGGGGAAAGTTAAAAAGAAAAGAAAAGGATATACATACATACATACACACGCATGCAAGATAGATAATTATACTGCTAATGTCTGTTAGTTCATCAGAAAGTATGGTTTGTGCTTTCATTGTTTGATCATTTTTTCTTGCCTATATCTTGTAATCTGAACAACTACTTTGAATAATTGTGAATTAACAATATACAACATATTAACCATTGTTAGTCTCCTGTTATTTTGTTGAAATTCTGTATCATGGTTTTTATTTTTTCATTTTAAAATAAAAGAAATGCTATGTACTACAATACTTGCCTAAGTTAAGGAAAGAGAAATGTTAAAAGCAGCATCTAGGATCACTTTCTTTGTTGCTGCTGCTATGTCTTTCTTTAAGTTAGGCCTTTGTTATCCTTAATAGTCCTATTTCTAAGAAAAACCAGTTTCACCTTTCTGGAGGTAGGGGTTACTCAATTACTACCATATTTTTATTTCACAAAAACATAAATGTGGCTGAGCTGTCACATATAAGCTACTGAGCAAAGGCATCTTGTTGTGGCATTGGACTTGGTAGCTTGAGCCTGTTTTCAATAATATAATGATTAAACCTCTAGTTCACTACTATTGTATGGTCATGCACATCAACACAATAGTAATACTAGGCCATAATTTTTAAATAGGGCCTCAAACTTGCAGCGATCCTCCTGCCTCAGCCTCCCAAGTGCTAGAATTATAGTCAAATGCTACCACACCTAGCAGGTCATAATTATTGAATATGTAGCACATGAAAGGTTTGATTCTAAAACTCATGCTTCACTTGGACTTTGGATAACATTATTTGTTTTGCGTTTTTTGAGACAAGGTTTTGCTATGTAATTCAGGCCAAGTTTGAACTTGCTATATAGCCCAGGCTGGCCTTGAAAGCAAGGCAGTCTTTTTGCCTCAGTCATTCAAGTGCTGGAATTATAGATGTGTAGCATCACACCTGGCTACAAATAATGCTTTTAAACCTTTGCCACAGGAATTGATCTCTTCAAATCAGTACCACTTGCATAGTAATGATAAGGATAGCTCTCCTTTGAGTTCTTAGTATGTTCCAGGACCTTTGTCAGTGTCTTTACTTCCATTATTTTACTTAAGCTTGACAAGGACACTAAGGTAGAGGCCATAACCCCATATCACAGAAACGATCTGAAGTTCAGAGGCTGAGTAACCTGCCAAGCACATAAGTGCCACTGGACTAGAATTCTTTCTGTTTTCCATGATGACTCTTGCTATTGCAAATTTCAGGGTCGGGCACTATGGACTCCCTGAAGGTGCCATACAGTTTATGCTTGTCCTGGTCCTATTTAGCTATTCTCTTCTAAGACTTATAACATCCTTCACTGTGCTGTCATATACAGTGTTGGTGATCATTTTGCTCAGTCCTTGGCCATAAAGAAATGTAACTGTTATAATACTTGGTGTAGTACGTGTTTTTAGGATTATCAAAAAACTACAAATAGAGTGGGTAATATTAAGGAAAAGTAGGAAGGTATGTAGTTCAACATTCCAGGTAAGATTGTTAATACACAGTACAGCAAAAATTCCATTTATTTAAAAATATCTCAACTCTCAGTCTTCTCTCCACTTCCAAGGGGAAATAAAGGATTACTACAAACTAATACTGTAGTGGGTTAATAATACAAATTGTCTTTATGATACTCTGTAGTGTCCTGTAACAATCCTGATTTCCATTATCTTAATACAGTACATTCTTTTTGATTAAAAAAGCACTAAAATGGCTACAGTGAAGATTTTATAAATATTGTGAATTTGATATTGGCTTTATTTGGGGAACTATATGTTATCCGTGAAACTAATATAAATTTATCTTGTCTTTACCTAAAAGGTGGATTTAAAATTGAATCAACTGAATATTTTTAAAGCATTTTCAGTCAGTTATTTTCTTTTGGGTATAAGGGAAGCATCTGAGCCTATTGGATTGATTTATTACTTGCATTAATAAATAAAATGCTTGATCATTAAGTTTGTCCTATAGCTAAATTTCACTGAGTTGTGGTCACCTATTGTTAAATTTTGCTGTGCAGAGTCTTAAAGAGTAAAGAGAAAATGCTCAGTCTTCTCATGGGTTCTTCAGATCATAATGCAAATTGGACTAAAGGTGTGGAGCAGAACCCAGCCAGAAATAAAAAAAGCATTTTGCAGGAGCTGCTTTGAATGGGAAATTAACATAATCATATATTCTTGCTTTTTTTCTGCTTTTCTCATCCTCTTTAAGTAAAGCTAGAGACTGTAGGTATGTATCACACATTTATTTTTAGAGAGTTGTAATATAGATTTATTTAAAACAACAGATTTTGAGCAACTATTTTGAAGGTAACAATATGCAGTATAATAACTATTGTTAAATTCCTATTATCTTGTTTTGAAATCCTGTATCACTATTGTTTTCTTGTTGTTGTTGGGCTTGTGGAGTTTTTTAAAATTCCTTTTTGATTTTTCTATTTTTTTTCTCTTTAAAATAAAACACAGAAGTTTTCCTGATACATAGTAACAGCTCAGCAAACACTTTTTCCCTAGTATTGGTTCTTTTCCCACATAACTATTTAATCTGGGTTTCTAAGCCAACGCCTGAAATAAAAGCATTTCAGAATGTGTGTGTCCTGGAATACTAAGTAAATTTTGTTGTTGCTATGAGATATAGTAGGTTTTAGCCAGTAGGTCATCTAGAAAGTAAAGGATGGGTTTTTTGTTAGTTTGTCCTAATGCTTACTGGATATAACTGTGTGTTTGGCTCCTTTCTTAGAAATGTTTCTTTTAAGTAAGTGACATTTAATTTTAAGCTTCTTTTAGGACCTTTTCTATATTAATATCTGGACAGCATTTCTTTTGTCTCCAAAGAAAGTCATATTTTCACTTTCAACCCCTTTCAAAAGGAAGCTCAAGAAGCCAAAGGTGTTAAGCCTTTGCAGGGATGTTGCTTATCCTGTCTTTGTCTCCTTTTAATTCGCCCTTCCTGGTTCCATGCTACTAGTATTACCTTCCATCTCCCATGTGTTTTTAAGCTGTTTTACCTCATTTGAATTCCCCATTAAGTGGGCAATAAGTAGGTTTTTAAAAACAGGCTGAAAACATTTACACAGTTTCAGTTCAGTCTATCAGTTATCCGGTATAAAGATATATATAATATATAATATATATATATATATATTATATATATATCAAAACCAATTTTCATAACCTCCATTCTTTTCTCCTTCATTTTGAAAACACTTATTATTTGTAGATTGCCAATGACAGAATTACTTGTAGATCTTTACACTATGACTTGGAGATATAACTCAATGCTAATAGTGCTTGCCTAGCATGCACAGGCCCTAGCTTCTGTCCCTAGCAGTGGGAGGAATAACCCTGACATGCTTAAAGAACTAGTAAATAGTATCCATTTCTTCTAAGGGGCTCTTTTCCTGTTGCTTTACTTTCAGGGATTAAATCACTGATTTGGTATCTAGAATATAAAGTTCCTACTCACTGGAAGCAACAGCTCAATATTAGCAAAGTGAATTTATATATTAGATTTTTTATCCATTTATTCATTTTCTTTTTCAAAAAATGTGGCAAATACAAATAACAAAAGTTGCCATCTTTACCATTTTTATGTGTACAGTTCTGTGAAATTAAGTACATTCATATGTTGTTCACCCATAGCTACCATCCATCCATAGAATTTTTTTTTGCTTGCAGTGGGTGGGGATTGATATCTTAAACTACTACTAAGCAATACCAAGAATTGTGCAGTAACACAGAACTCTTTTAATCTTATTTCCATTCACATTTAATACGGGATAATTTACTGTAGGAATTATTTCTAACTAATCATTGGGAAGTAGTGGAACTTTGTGATCACCTCCTCATGTGGGACCTTGGCATTTGGGTTAATGACCAAAAGAGCCTTGTAAATAGGATGAAATATTATACATGCAGTTTGTCCAGGAAAAATCACTTCAGTCTCCAAAATTACCTAACTAACTGGAGGTTCCATTTTCATAGAACTTCATTTTATTTTTTTGCTTTGTATTTGGGTTTCAGGCAACTAGAAGAAAATTCTTACTGGTATCACAGAAAAGTTAAGTGTTAATTATCACTCAGTGTAATAGATGATTTGATCCTGAAGACTGGATCAAACTGAGTCCTCTCTTATTTTAGAAAACTTTTCTCATGTCACATTTTTCAAACAAAGGAACAGTTGCTGAACTCATCCATTTTCCTTCATTCCCTTAGCTCTCTTGTAATTTGTCAGACTCAAATGATACACTGTGAGCTAGAAGCTGAGATTTAATTTTGTATGCTTACCAAAGTACCCAGTGGCCTAGTTTCCACAGCCATATACTACAGGTAAATGTCTCTGAAAAAAATTATCAGGCTTCAGAGACAGTGGAAGGAGATCATTCTGGTTCACACCTGCTGATCAGCATCAGGTGATATAAATAAACTCTGAGGCACAAACCTGGGTACAGTTGCTAATATACATAATTATTTGTGTATCCACCAGCAGAATAGTACTGGGTATCTGATTTTTCCTAACCAATAGATTTTTCTGATGATCAAATGCTAGCATAATTGTACTGAGAGTCAAATGACTTCTGGCCTACTTTCCTGACCACTTCATACCATCCATCATCTTGCCTCTATCATCATCATCCTGGAGCAATCATGGAAGGGATTTCACTAAAGTGACCCAGCAGAGAGTTGGGGCTACATCTCCCCGCAATCACTGGGATATATAATGTGGATGAACTCAGTTAACAGCCTAACCAGCATACTCTGCTTCACCTTGGTTCTTTCTGCTTTCTATGACATGCTTTTTCATTGCTCTAGCTAGTGATAAAGGGAGAAGGACCCAGGGTACAGGCTCAGCATGGAAACCATGAGGAACTTGCAGATTTAACTACATGTGCTAGCAACATCATTTCATTTCTCCTGTTGAGCTCAGTGTTGTGGTATCATACACCCTCTTGTCCAGGAGGGATACAAATAGGAATGTTTTCCCAGGGGTAGCATCTAGAAAATAAATGCATATTGTGGTTATACAGCTCCTCTTTCATTCCATTGTTTTCCTATATTATCTTGAGTTTCTTCCTATTTTGGCCAGAAAGTGAAGAAAGAATACCTAAGGAACACCCCACATCTATATATATTAACACCCCACATCTATATATATTAAACATAGAAATATATATATAATGTGGACTTCTTAATATCTTTGAAGAAATACAGTATTAAGCTTACTAGACTCATCCAAAGCTGCCCAAATTTATTTCCTTATGTTCTAAACAACATTAATTTCAAAAATGCTTTGTAAGCAGAGGCTTTGCTGATCAGATAAATTTTAGAAAAACATCATATTCCAGCCATGTCTTTGAGAGTCAAGATACTTACTAGCAAATTAGGATTCCTATGAAGTCTGGCAGTATAAAAGACTATTTCACTATAAATCAAGATTTTCCAGATTCATGACTATGCCATTCATTTTCACATGCATGATAAATACCAGAATGAGAGATGCTAATGTAGCATGCTAAAGTAGGAAATAATTTTACAATTATTAGGTTACCTAGGGAACTGAGTCTTTCAACTTTTCTGTTCCCTCCAGCATCTTACACATAGTGAGTTCTGGGCAATTTGATGGTAATACTGATTCTGATCACTTTGGAGAAGGTTTATGGAACTGATATTAAAAATTACTGATAAGTTGACATTCACTACAATATCTTGTCTGAGATGGAAAAGTAGGAATTAACAGAAATTGATTGGATGCTTTTGGGGGCCTGGGGGAGCTAGATATGATACCAGTGGGCTATAAAAGCAAGAATTCTATTCCTCCCTTTCTTTATTGAATAAGCATTGCTTGGAAGCCTGCTATTAACAAGACACTACAGGAGATACAAACATAGTTCAGGAGATATAAACCTATAGGAGATACAAGCATAGTCCATCTCTTCAGGTGCATTGAGACTAATTAGGAAAGTTAGACATGCACATAAATCAGTTTAATACAGTATCAAGTCTGTACCATGGGGCAATGAATAGAGTGCTGTTTTCCAGCAGAAGTGGTTTTTAATCTAGGAAGCCAGGTGGGGACCATGTCTATTTCAGGTCAGTATTCACTTACACCTATAACTTACAGGCCTAGAAGCTCTTCAGCTCAGTAGCATGGAAGGTCTGTTCTTCCTTATGTGGAGACTAAGCATGGGTTGGGAGCTTTGGTTACATTGGAGTCTGAACCAAAAGCATGAAGACATAACTGCATTCATGTTTCTGCCAGGAACCAACTGGGTTTAAACAAATTACACATGCGTGTGTGCCACACCCCACATCTATATATATTAAACATAGAAATACATATATAATGTGGACTTCTTAATATCTTTGAAGAAATACAGTATTAAGCTTACTAGACTCATCCAAAGCTGCCCAAATTTATTTCCTTATGTGTGTCACCTATAATCAAACAATGGTACACGAAAACAATGAAAAGCAAGAGAAATTGAACATGAAATTCCAAACACAGTAAAACCAAAGATGTAAAGAAGAAGAGTCAAGTGATTGAGTCACTAAGCAGCAAGGGGAGAGGAGGGTAAAAATAATACATATTATGTACATATATCAATTCCCCTGAGGAATGTATTCATTATATACTGTGACCTTGTACCAGAAAATCTTTAAAAAGAAGGAAATATGTATTAATGAAGGAAATGGGTAACCAAAAACATACGATTATTTCCTTGAATACCTTTTGAAGTTTAGTAACATAAAGATAAAAAAGAAATGGGTTATAAGATTAAGTATTTTTGCCAATTTGACTTCATCGTTCAAAGAAATTGGAAATATGCATAGCTAAAATAAAGAGGGGTAGAGGCGCTGAAGGCGGGGGGGAATAGGAGAAAAGGAGCAAAATATACCATGTACAGGTACAAATTCCCTATGATGATGTTATCACTATGTATATCTAAAATTTAGCAATAAAATAACAAAAATAAGAAATTTTATACAAACACTATAATGTAGTAGTAACCAAGTCTTAGTGAACATCAGAATGACCTGGGATTTGTGTAAAAAATATACATTCCTTGACTATACCACTGATTTAGTAGGTCTAATGACAGAGTCCCTATCTTCTGCATTTGAACAAGCACTCATGATTGTGAGACAAGTTCTTCTGCAAATCCAGCATGGTGACACACATCTGTAATCTCAACATGTTGTAAGAGTTATAAATGCTTTAATTGGTATGTATTTCATTAACCACTCTAATAAGCCCTTATTCACAGAATTAGCTGCATTAAATAGTGGACAAGTACACAGAAACTGTAAAAAAAAAAAACCAGAGATAAAGTCCTGGGATAAGAGATAATCCCTAAACAAGTTTTCCTGGATTATAGTCCTAAGAAACAAAAAGGTCATAAATAACCACAAAAAGAAATGCAAAGAGGAAGTGCAAAACAGGAAATTGCTATGGGGGGGAAACAGGTGTGGGCTGTGCTAGATTGCTCAGGATGGACTGTGAACCCTGGATCCTAGGCCATGGAGATAGGAGGAGGGACTTTTGCAAGTTAAGAAGAAAAGCACACAGCTTCTCCACTCTGATATGCCTGTCTGTGTGTTTGGGCACCATTCTTGCAAGAGTATTCATTGAAGCCTGGCTTTTGCTGCCTTTGGAGTCCAGTTTTTGGGGATCTGGACAAGTAAATTCATTTCTCACAATGCTGAGAGACTGAGGCAAGAGAATCACAAGTCAAGCCCAGCCTAGACAACTCAATGCGTTAACAAAACCATCTCAAAATAAAAAATAAAAAGGGCTGGGACTTCAGCTCAGTGCAAAGACCTTGAGTTCAGTCCTCAGTACCACAAAAACAAACAAAATGTCAATACTGCAAATGGAAAGGGTTGAAGTCCAGAAGAGCTTACTATTATCTATTTACATTTATATGTCATCCTATAGCACCCTCAGTGATGATATCAGAGACTGGATAATTCTTGTAGGGGTCTTCCCTTTTCACTGTAGGATATGTAGCAGTATTCCCTGCCCAGGTGTGTCAACTAAAAAGTATCAGCAGATATTGGCAATTATACAGTAGCAAATTAAATCCTCCTTGATTGACGACTACTACTCTACAGGGATCAAAGCCCCTTTAGTCTCATTAGTTATAGTGATATTGATATTGTTATATCAAATATGTTAATGAAACCTACCTTTCTGGGCCAGGGATGTAGCTCAATGGCATAGCGCCTGCCCGGCAAGCATGAGGCCCTGAGTTCGATTGCTGGTACCAAAAAAAAAAAAAAAGCTACCTTTCCTAAAATTCTAGGTCCCCACAGAAAAGCTTCTTGAAATGGGCTATCCATCCATACTTGAATGTCTCAGCTATTCTTTTAAAGTACTAGACATACGACTGGGGAAAACATATCAGCTTGTGTGGATTTCTATATAAGACAGATTCTCCCTCAAACTTTCTCTGTAAGATTATCACTCCAACTAGCCAAGAGATCACAGTATACTACAATACTTTCTCAGCCCCCAGATTTAGAACCTGAATATAGTGTTACCAAAAGCCCCTGCTGCATTTTGAGTCTCTATATATGGTAAAGGCATACTGATTGGGGGGACAAGTCTTTCTAAAGTTAAGGTCTGAAAAATAATTCATAAAGGAAAGTTGGTAGAATTTAGAATGCCAATATGATGGATTCAGAACAAAATTAAATGAATTTTTAGTTTTCATCCTAATGTCATTTAAGACAACAGGTATCTTTTTAATCTTTTAACCTGTTCCCTATTATTCATTCTCCACCCTGCTTTATGTTATTTTCATCTCAGGCAAAAAGAGCCTTTTCATGTTAGAACAACATGGCCACACTTGGTCATGCTGTTCCAGTGCATTTAACCATTAACTCATAAAGCTAACATTTTTAGTGAGGCTTACAATAAGAAAGGGTTCTACAGCCGCAGGTCCAGGCTTCAATGTGAGATCCTTTGTCATATGGACCATTGACCCTGCAAAACCAGTAAAATTTTAAGTGTCATGGCAGACAGCCTTCTAGTAGACAAATTTGTGCAAGGACCTCTTAGAATTTTAAAGTGAAGCCATGTATGTCCTTTGCTTCTGACAGTGCCTATTCATTTGGAAAGAAGTTCCTTGCTTATAGCCAAATAACTGACCATAGGAAATCAGATGACCATAGATCCAAACTGTGCATGATTGGATCATAATTCAAGTTGTGCATATATATGCTTCACTAAATTATGAAATTAGGCATGCATCGCAGCAGGTCAAGGAGGTAAAAGCAAACTATAAGCAGGAGGTAGTTCAGGCTGCAAAGATACCTACTTCTGCTTTGAAATAGCTCTTCCCTCAAACTATACATATAAGTTCTTTGAGAGTTCCTTATGAGTAGTTGATGGAGGAGGACACAAACATATGCCTCATTTGCAGAAGAATCTGTACCTTCCATAACTCCCAAATATAAGTGGATGATCACTACATTTCAGCACTGCCCAGGACTGGCCCCTAGTCAACACTGAAAGGATACCCTCCCAAAGGCAGAACTTCAGGCAGCACATCTGCTGTCTAGCTAGTGCATATAGAGAGCTAAGTTGATGCCTTCATTTGTTTTTTCCACAAAACAAACCTGACAGCATTCTATTTGAGGTTGTGCCCCTAAAGCAGAGCTAGAATCATCTCCCAAATTAACTCCAGGTGAAGAAATGGAACATTAATGCATTTCTCTATCTTTGGGGAAATGAAACTCAGACCCTCTTAGAGATTCCCTTAGGAACTGTGTGGAATATATCACAGAATTGCCCCACTAAGAATGGAGAAGTAGGTATTTTACCCATGTCTTCCACTGGCTGATGTTCCCCTGGTAAATGTCAAATTCCCACTGTTTCCACACTATGCTGGGGGCTGGGGATTTAGCTCAGTGGCATAAGCACCTGCCTGGCAAGTGCAAGGTCATGAGTTCAATGCCTGGTACCGCAAAAAAAAAATACGTAACACACTATGCTGCCCATAGGCAAACAAACTCCTGATAGCCCAAAAGAAACCTCTCAGAGAAGTATAATACTCAAGATTAAGTTGGTTAGAGTGGGCAGCTAACGGAGGTCTAGGAATATAGTATTCTACTACAGCTCCAGGTGAACTCAGAAGTAGAATGTGAGGCAGGGCATCAGTAGCATCTATTACAGCTGAAGTACGGGCCTGAGCTGGTTATGAACAAATTTGAAGGACACTTGTTTATTTCAAAGTTTGCTGTGAGGCTACAGTAACCAAAACAATGTGGCATTGCTAGAAAGACATACATAGAACAATGGAATGGAACAGAGAATCCAGAAATAAACCCTTACATTCATGGTCAATTGGTTTTTGACAAGGACAGCAAAACAATTTTGTGAGGTAAAAATTATCAACAAATGGTCCTGGGTTGTAGCTCATAAGTAGAACAATTAAGCATGCTCAAGGCCCTAAGGCCCTGGGTTTGATTCCAACATTACCAAAAAAAAATGGAAAAGATTTTAGACAGAGAAAGACAAGACGACTGACCAGTGTAGCAACAAAATACAATGCCTTCTGGGAGAAACAACTCATATGTGAGAATAAAACACCCTGGAGAGACCCAGACAGAGGGAGATGGAACCTCTTGACACAGGAAGAAATTAAAATGTAAAAAAGCTTGTCAAATACTTTGGGACTACAACTGAAACAGCTAAAAATTATGGGACACAGCGTTTTTGCAATGACTCACCAAGTTTGCACCAACTTGAATCCACACTGGCCTGCAGAGCCGCCCAAACTCGTTCCCACCGCCACTCACAGGAAGCACAGCAGCACTGAAGTTGGGGGTTGGTGAGCCCAACAGAGAGTGGAGCCAGCGAAGGGACCTCCATTAATCCACAGTCAGTGCTGGGGATGAGACCCCCCCACACAGGAAGGGCACTACCAGATGGGCAACATGTTGGAGTCGGGCAGGAGGAGCCTGCACTGGTAGTGACAGTGACTTCAGTTGGTTCCTCCCTCCCCAGAGCAGATTCATGGGATTTGCTTGGACTGGGCCACACCCCTAGCGGGGACCCAATGAGCCATCCCAAATCGATTCCCTGTGCCTAGCAAGCTTAACTAACTGGGTGAAGGCCCCTGAAGTTTGGTCGGCTTGGTGGGGAGGAGCAGGCATATGCAGCCTGCTTACACCTCAGTGACAAGAGCAGGCAGGAGAGGGTGGAGGTCCCTCGCCAGCATGCTTCCGAGGAAATGTGGCCTACAGGGAAGGGGGCTGGGACCTGCACTATAACCTGTGTGGAGGAAGCCAGGGCCATGACAGGAGACAAAGGCAGGAGGAGGCCCCCCAGCCCAGAACCCTGAGAGCACTGATCCAAGAGAAGGAAAAACAAGGGAGACTGAGGGCAGCAAACACACAACATCAGACATGGCTTCAATGGACATTAAGAGATAGCTTTGGGACCTTGTAGATGAGCTCAAAACTGAAATATTAAATCAGGTAAAGCAGGATATGAGTAGAGTAATAAAAGAAATGCTCTCTGGAAGCATCTCTCAGGATGATACAGACGGAAGAAGGGAGGAACACAAAAGACAGAAACATTCGATAAAGAATATAAAGAAAATATAGAATACATGAAGCAGATTCAAAGAGACTACCAGGAAATTAAAAACTCCATTGAAAGCTGGCAAAACTCCTTAAAAGAAACTAAGTATAGACTATCAAAACTTGAAGACAAGTTGGCAGTGTGTGATCATGAAAGGAAAGATCTCTTAAAAATCATAAGGAAACGCAGTAACAATACAAAGGCTAGAAGATGACAAGAGAATCTACAATTTAAGAATAACAAACATGAACGAAGAAGGAATACATACAGGCAAATTACAAAGGCTATTCATGGAAATAATTAAGGAAAACTTCCCAAGCATGGGAAAAGAAAATGACATTCAGTTGTGTGAGGCATACAGAACTCCAGCCACCTACAACCAAAGCAGTTCTACACCCAGACATACAATAATCAAGATGCCAGAAATTGAATATAAAAACAGAATATTAAAAGCCATCAGAGAAAAGAAATAGATTACCTATAAAGGTAAGCCCATCAGAATCATGGCTGACTTCTCGACACAGACCATCAGATCAAGAAGAGGTTGGGGCAAAGTGTTACAAGCCCTGAAAGAAAATAACCTCCTGCCCAGATTGATGTACCCATCAAAACTGTCACTAGAAGTTGATGGAGAAACAAGATGCTTCCATGACAAAGAGGAACTGGAGGAGTTTGTGACCACCAATCCAACCCTACCGAGAATACTGAAGGACATTCTAAAGCAAGAGAGAAAAAAAATACCAGGATTTTAAGAACAGTGGCAGAAAGGCCTCAATGAGTGGGGCAGGAAGTAGAATGAAGGAGAAAACTAGACAAAGGCAGAAAAATAGCATGGCAGAAATGAGGTAGAGAAGGATGGCTAACATAGATGGCCTTGATACGCTATATTGTAAATAGTGCACCAGGATTTAAAACCCACATTACTCACACTACTCTGCTTAGATGTATTATATTCTGTTCCAGTCATTCTGCCTGTACTAGATTTGAGGGCATAGGAAGTAATCCCAAAAATAACAGGATATAGTATGGTAATCATCCTTAATTTCCTATTAACTTAATCTAAAGCCCTGTAAAACCTACACTGTTTTACCATGACTGATCGTAATTGAATCTGGTTTGTTGGATCGCTGTTTTGTATTGATAGATTTTATTTAAAGCTGTTATGATTGATAATATCAAGTCTGAGAGTATAGGCAACTGCACTTAAGATGACAAGATCCACTAGAATATCCACTCTGGTTTGATTATTACCTGCCTTTGAAGTTTTATACTGTATACAATATTTTTACTAATATTGTTATTTACTGCTATACTCAATCATACTGCTATATTCAATTATGCCTGATGATATAGACATTCTATTGAAGATAATAAGAAACAATACAGTAATCATTGTAGATCACCTTGTACTGTGGTTTTATATGACTTTTTGGTTTCATGTTTTTATAGGAATTGCTTTTGTTTTGTCTGGCTAGTTTTGTTTTTCCCTCTAATACAGAAAGTATAAAAATACATGCAGAGATTCATGCATGGGTAGCTCTCTATACTCTCACTGTTTGACTATCTACTTCGTAGGCCTTAAATTTGTAACTTGAGCAACTATTTCTAAGAGGACAATATGTAAATTATTAACTAGTGATTTCTTATTGTTTATCTTTTTTTGGAATTCTGTATTATCTCTAACCTTTACATGCTTTTGTTTCTCTTTAAATAAAAAAAATATTTATTATATACCAACAGCATGTTCTGGGAATACAGCAATAGTAAATTCTCAAAATTAAAAAAAAAGATTTTAGACAAATATAAAAGGTAACACTATAAAACTCTTAGAGAAATGTGAGTAAATCTTTTTGATCCAAGTTAGACCGTGATTTACTTGATGACGCCAAAAGCCTAAGCAACAAAAGAAAAAATAAATCTTGAACTTTATCAGAACTTTTAAAAAACATTTTTTCATTGAGATCCAAGAAAATATAAAGGCAACTCACGGAAAGGAAGAAAATGTTTGTAAATCTTTTTGTATCCACACATGTAAAGAACTCTTACAACTCAATAGTAAAATGTTGACTCAGTTAAAAAATAAATGAGGACTTGAATAGGCACTTCCAAAGAAGGCATGCAGGTGACCAATAAGCATATGCAAAGATGACCAACATCATCAGTCAGTAAGGAAATCCAAGTCAAAACCACAATGAGGATTTGAGTGTAGCAGCACATGCCTACAGTCCCAGCTACTCAGGAAGATTTCTTGAGCCCAGAAATTTGAGGCTGGCCTGGGAAACACACTGAAATCCTCTCTCAAAAATTTTTTTCAATTAAAGACCACAATGAGATGCCATTTCACACCCTCCAGAATAGCTATAATCAGAAAGATAAAAATAACAAATACTATATTACAGAGGATGGGGAGGCACTGTGACCTTCATATACTGACAGTGGAAATATAAAATACTGCAGCGACTTTGCAAAGTAGTCTGGAAATTCTTTAACATGGAGTGTGAAAAAATGACTCATTACTAATGAGTAAAGATTTCTTGGGGTGATGTTTGCACATTCTGTAAATATACTAAAACCATTCTGTTGTAACTTTAAGTGGATGAATTATAGGGTATATAAATGATATGTTAATAAAGCTGTTAGACATGCATCCTCACAGTGTAACATTTTCATCTTTTTTCCTGACTCCCTATTTTTTCTGAGTTAATGGCATTTGTGAAAAAGGCAAAATATTTTTAAAAACTACTTTGCCAATAATCTGTAATAACTCAAGAGGCTCCAGAAGAATGTGTTTCTGTTTTAAATTCTTTGATTTTAATTTGTCAGTATAACTAAAATCCCTTGAGAAGAATGCCATAATTATTCACTAAAAACTCTCCATTCTTTATGCTACGTCATTTGTAACTGGATGTAATGGTTCTTTTTCCAGAGTTTGGTCTGCCCAACTTAGGTGGCCACTATGTTAGCTGGTCATGGGGCAAGCCTTGAAACAGGCAGGGGCTGGGACTCTAATGCCTTGTTTGGTCATAAGCATGCAGGAATGTTTCTGCCAGCCCTTGAAGTTGTGTGACAGATTATAGATAACAATTTGGTATTCATAAACATAGGGAACAGAGACTAAAATGTAAACCATAACACTGAGCAAATATAAACCAGATGCTGGATAAGTTCTCCTGGGAAATGGGTGGGCAAAGGAAAAGGAAATGGCTGAGGGTGGGGCATTCAGTGGATCAGAAAACGGAGGGTCTTGCGGAACTAGGTGCAGACTTGGGAGAACAAGCACAATAAGTTGAGGTGCTAAGGAGATGAATTACATCTTTTTGATCTGGCCTATAAGGAACTCATTAGTGAACTTAGAGAAAAGGAACCCACTAGATTTTTTTGAGGATACAGATTAGACTTAGAAAATATAAATGAAGGAAACAGAGGTATCATTTGAATGTGACTATTAAAAGAATGCAGGATTAGAGATGTATAGTTTAGTGGCAGAGTACTGGCTTAGCACACATAAACCCCTGGGTTCAATCCTTAACATATAAAAAGGAAGAAGATAATGGCAGAGAATGCAAAGAAAATGACAAACAAATATCATAGATCTTTTCAGTGTTTCCATGGAGAGTACAAAGGCTTTTTATAGGTAGAATGGAAGCTATGTTTGAAGAGAGCTTGGCTACCTGCCTTTGGAAATGGAAAGAAAATTAATTTTTAATACAGCACAATTCTGCCATATTAATTATGAGTCTGTTCTTAAATGATTTCTTTATTTAAAACATTATAGACGAGAGAAACCATCAGAATGTTTCTCTTACAGAATCTATTACAAAACAACTGGACTAAACAAGTCCCAAGGAATTCTTATGGATTGGACAGACATGTTCCCAAACCAGTCTAAAATCCGTTTATTAACAAGATGATTAAAGAAAGATAGTTGGTAGCTTGCCCAGTGACTTATGATACTATAATAGCACCCACTTCCTTTTGCTTAACTAAAATGTAGAAGGACAGAGAATTAAAACTCTTCAGTGTGCCAATCAATAAATTTACTTGCTTACTATAAATTCTGCTTATCTTATAGGACCAACAATAAAAAAGTGGTGTGGGAGCCATAAACTGTGATCTGTTAATGACTTCCTGATATGGACATTGGTAAATTAAAGATATAGTTTCTCAAAGAAATTTAAGTTTTTGAGGCACAATTTGAGGGACATTGTGTTCTACTCAGCAGTTTCTTCTCTGTCAATTAGTTAGAGATTAAAGGCCATTTGGAAAGGTGGAGGTTTCAGAGCATAGGCACAAGATAAACTTCACTGTTATTCTAGGTTTTTATTTCTTTTTATTTGTAAAGAGTACCACTCATTTGAAAGTACTGTTCCCAGAGTTCCTGCCTTGCATACTTAGGTAAGGAAGGAATTGCTTGCCGAGGAATGCTCTAGGAAATTGCCAAGCCAGATTCTTCAATCTCCCATAACCCCCCACTTCCAGCAACTTTGTGTGTTTATTGAGGCTCAGACCACAGGGTTCTTAGGACCTTGTGTAAACACTCAACTTGCCATCATTCTATGAAAAACTTCATTAGGACTATAGAACACATTTTGTTGAATTATATTTGTATACTTACTGTCCCTATTTGGAGAATATTTAAGGTGAGACTATTTCTTGAGAATAAATGCATTTTATAGAGGAAAATGTAGATTTTCTTTAGATTTCAATTTAGAAAATTATAACAAGAACCAGCTGTTCTGAAGGCTTCCAAAGCAATTACTTAACTCCAGCCTCTCTTGCATAGATATTTTTGTGTTCTGCGTAAAAACATTTTCCAAAGTTGGCCATGTTTCCTCAGCAGTCATTTTTATACCCCTGGAGCATCTTCATCTATATTTTTACCCCATATAAAACAAAAAAGATGCCTCAGGAAGATTTATAAGTTTTTTTTTATTTCAGAGTTCTCTTTCTTTTAGTTGGAAAGTTTCAGATGTCTTTAGAACAAACCTATCTCTGTAGTTCATCAAACTTATAGAAAGCAGTAAAGTGTGCTTTATTAGGAAAAGCTTTGTGAGCAGGAAATTTCACTTCTACTAATTACTAGCTGCTGTCACTGGACTTTACCTTCCTCATTTATAAAATGAAAATATTAATTGGGCTTCCCTTCACAGGTTGGAAGAAACATTACATGAGATAGATCATATGAAGAGGTTCTGCCAATGCTAGGCATGGAGAAAGATCACAATAAATGTTAGTGAGGATGGAGGCAAGATGATAAAGGATTTGGTATGAAAAAGTATTCCAGCATTTCAACATAGCATCTTCAGATAAGAAATAAGATCACTTATCTACCAAGTTTATTTAAATTTGCTGTGTGGAAAAGAAATTCACTTCTTTGTCACTTATGAAATGTTTTATAGGGCTTGGGATTTAGCTCAGTGGCATAAGTACCTGCCTGGCAAGTGTGAGGTCGAAATTGATCCCTAATATAAAAAAAAAGAAATGCATTATATTCTTACTCAGTGGTGAGGTGTGGGGGGGGTGTGCATGTGTTGTTGTGACTTGTGTCTTTGCCTTGGTGGCCAAATTTTTCTCAATCCTTTTTGTATAATCTAACATTCTTAATTTTGTCTAGTTAGACTTCATAAAAATATTCAATTAAAAATCAAAGTCTTAGGCAAAATTGTACTATTGGAAAATATTTTGACCTTATAAATATGGACAAGATATTTATTTTTAAAGTGTAATTATCCTTCCATATCTGCAGGGCCTCCTAACCAGTAACCCCTGTAAAAAACAAAATCCAAGTTGTATAAAGTTAAAAAAAACTTATTATTTGCATATAACCTATAAATATCCTCCCACATACTTTAATCTCTAGAATATTTGTAATACCTAGCACTATATAAATGCTATATATATATATAGTTGTTAAACCATATTGTTTAGGGAATAGTAACACAAGAAAACAATCTGTACATGTTTAGTACAGATGAAATATGTAAATTCTTGATCTGCAATTTAGTTGATTTATATATGCAGAACACAAGAATACAGAGGCTGCCACTTTGTTTTCTTCTGATCTGCTTTTTTCTGTTTTGTTATGGTTTGTTTTACCCTCTTTAAAATTCAAACAAATAGATAAAAGGATTGAAATTTGAAAATAAGACCTTAGAAACTACTTAGTCCTGGTCTCTCTTCCTAAAGACTCACCATCCGCTCCATCCTTACTTTTGCTTAGCACAATATATAGCATATGATGAAATGAAGTAAATGATTACTAATAATGAGCTATTTTCATGTTAGAGACCTTGGTACCAAGCCATAAAAGCCAATTTGGGTTAACAGAGAGGATTTACTAAAAGGATATGAGAAAGCTCACAGCATCAATATGAGGCTGGAGGACAGTGCTTTAGAATAAACAGAGAGCAAGAGAGCTCTGATAAGTTAAGGGTTGGAACAATAGCCATGGTCTTTGTAACAGGAAGCATCTCCTCAGCATGCTGCCCTAAGGGAAAAAAAACCCCACATTCCACTTTCTTCTATACTTAGGTGATAGTCTCCAGAGGCAGAATGAATATGTGATTGACCAAGATTGGATTATAAGCTCACAACTGGGCTCTGTCAGGAAGTAAGAGAAAAGAATCTAACTCATCACCTTCTGTAATGGCAGCTTGTACCCACGACTATCCTCCTTACATACTTGTGCACAGAGGAGTAGAGACAACTTTCTGAAAAGAATCCAGAGTATTACAAGGAAAGAATGAATGCTGGACAGCCAAAATGGCTAATTGTATTATTCCACATTACTTAAATTCTTGTATCAGCTATAATCCATGGTCTAGCCAGTTTTTATTTAGCCTGTATAGATCTTAAAATAATGATCTGAGTTGCTGTTCCTCTTTTATATGGGGTCTGAATACAGCCTTCTGTGTTTTGTGTTTTTTTGCCTTCTATGTCTTTATCCTGCACTTATGAGGAGCTGGAAATATTGTGACCCCAGCATCAGATGCTAGAATGAGTTACTTTATTTATTTTTATTTTTTATTCTACATATTTGTAGTATATAATGATTACATTCATTGTAGGAAGTTGGTACATATACATAACATTTCTTCTCTTTTTTAACCCCCTTCCCTCCCTTGTCATATATGATGACATAATGGTACATGATGATCACGTTCCTTGTAGGTACTTGCATGTACACAGCACTTCACAATCCCCACTTTTTAAAATTTCATTTCCCTACGTTCCTTCTGTATCTTAGTTCCCTTCCCATATGCCAAAGATCCATCTCATTATTTCCTGTTCTCTTTTATTTTGCACTTTATTTATATGTTGTGGTTCTAATATAAGAAAAATCAGGCACTATTTAAGTTTCTGTGTCTGACTTTCTTCACTTAACATTATGGTCTCAAGGTGCATCCATTTTCCTATAAATTACTCAACCTTATGCTTTTTGTGGCAAAATAATACTCCATGGTATACAAATACCACATTTTGTCTATTCATGTGTCAATGGAAATTTAGGCTACTACCAAGATTTAGCTATTATCAATTGTGCCACTATTGATATGAATATGCCTATATCACTGTTGTATGATGCCTTTAAATCTTTCAGAAAGATTCCTAAAAAAGAAATAGCTGGATCAAATGAAATTTCTATTTTTAGTTTTTTGAAGAATCTCCATACTTGTTTCCATTGTGGTTGTACCAGTTTGTGTGCCTATCAACAATGAAGAATACTTCTTTTTCCCTGAAGCCTCTCCAATATTGCTTATTTCATGAAAATAACCATTCTGTCTGGGGTTAAGTAGAATCTTAGTGTTCTTTTAATTTGTATTTCTAAAATGACCAGTGATGTTGAATATTTTTCATGTGTTTATGACCATTTGTACTTCTTTACCTAAGAAATGTCTGTCATTTCACATTGCCACTTGTAATTTGGATTTTAAATTTGTGAGGTCTAATATTTTTTACTTCTTTATATTTTCTAGATATTAGTCCTTCAATGAGTAGCTGAAGAAAAAATATTCCCCTTCTCTTCATTCTGTTGGTGGTTTCCTTTGCTATACAGAATCTTAATCTGATATGTTCCCATTTGTTATTTCTTATTATTATTTCTTATACAATCAGGGTTCTGTTTAGAAAATCTTTGCCCATACCTTTGTCTTCAAGAGTTTAACCTATTTTATTTTCCAGCAGATTAAACATTTCTATTGTAATATTTAGATGTTTAATCCATTTATATTGATTTTAATTTAGCGCATAGTGAGAGATATAGGTCTAAATTCAATCTTCAGCATGTGGATAACCAGTTTTCACAGTATTGTTAAGGACGTGCCAGTGAAAGTGTTTGGCCCCTTTGTTAAAGATAATATAGCTGAATGTGCCTTGAGTTGTTTCTTTATCCTCTATTATGTTCTATTGATCCACAAGTATTTTTCCAATACCATGCTGTTTTTATCTCTATAGCTTTGTAGTATAACTTCAAGTCTGAGATTGTGATGCCTCCTGCTTTACCTTCATTTCTCAGGATTGCTTTTACTGTTCTAAGTTTCTTCTGTTTCCATATGAATTTTAGGATTGTTTTTTCCAGTTCCATGAGGAATACTATTGGTATTTTGAATAGGACTGCATTAAATCCATATCACAGTTTCACAAATATAGCTATTTTGACTATATTGGTTCTGCCTACTTATGAACAGGGGATATTTTTCTACTTTCTAATGCCTTCTTCAATCTCCTTTTGCAAAGTACTGTAGATTTCACTATACTGTAGATTGATTCTGAAGTAATTCTCTTAACTTGATTCTATTGTAAAAAGTATTGTTTCTCTGCAAGGTTATTATTGGTGTACAGGATTGCTATTAATTTTTGAGTGTCAGCTTTGTATTTTGCTATTCTACTGAATTTGGTTATTCTAGGTGTATTTGGTGGAGTTTTGGAGGTCTTCTGTATAAAGAATAATGTCATCTGCAAATAATGGTAGTTCACTTCCTATCCATATTCCTTTTATTTCTTTCTCTTGTCTGATTGCTCTGGCTAATGTTTGGAAAAAAGAACTACATTGTGGTGATAGTGGACATACTTTTTTGTTCCTCCTTTTATATGGAAAGCTTTCAGCTTCTTCTGTTTAGTATGATGTTGACTGTTGGATTTTCATAGATGAATTTTTCCTTAGTTAGATAAAGACCTTTTTATATCTATTTTCTTCAGTGTTTTTATCATAAATGGGTGTTGGATTTTGTCAAATGCTTTTTCTGC
This sequence comes from Hydrochoerus hydrochaeris, assembly GCA_004027455.1. Classification (NCBI taxonomy): domain Eukaryota; kingdom Metazoa; phylum Chordata; class Mammalia; order Rodentia; family Hydrochaeridae; genus Hydrochoerus; species Hydrochoerus hydrochaeris. The sequence continues at coordinate 296,468 of PVLA01000250.1, read as the reverse complement.
ATCTATTCAGATGATGGTGTGATTTCCGTCCTTGTTTCTGTTTATGTCATATATATTTTCTTGATTCAGCTTCTGTATTTCATATGTAGCTAATTTCTTCTGGATTTTTTTTATTTTATAAGACTTCAGGTTCTCAAATTAGTTACCAGTGATCTTCTGTATTTCAGCAGGATCCATTGTAATTTCACCATTTTCATTTTTAATTGCATGGGTTTAGATCTTTCCTTGCATTTTTTGGTACAGTTATCTAAGGTTTTTGTTGAACTCTTCAATTCATTGATTCTTTGTAATTTTTTTAGTCTCTATTTCATTTCCTCCTGCTCTAATCTTTATCATTTCTTTCCTCATGCTAGCTTTGGACTTAGATTGTCCTTGTTTTTCATGACCTTGAAATGGATCATTAGGCTATTTATTTGAGATTGCTGTATTTTCCTGGTGTGGAACTATCACTATAAACTTACCTCTTAGGACTGCTTTCATTGTGTGCTATAGATTCCAATATGTTGTACTAGCATTACCATTTGATTCTAGAAAATAATTTCTTCTGAGACCCATTGATTATTTTCCTGTGATTGCATAGTTTCTGTGGTGGTGTTTGCCCTCAATTGTAGTTTCATTGCACTATGATCTGATATTATGCATGGGATAATTTCAATTCTTTTGCATTTATTTAAGCATACTTTATAGGCTAGGAAGTGGTCTATCTTGGAGAAAGTCCCAGTGAGCTTCTGCAAATATGTGGTCTGTTTTGTGGTGGAATACTCTGTAGATATCTGTTACCCATTTTTGCTAGATTTGCTTCAACTCTGATATTTCTTTATTGATTCTTTTTCTATTTGTGACAGTGGGGTATTGAGGACACCATTACAATTGTATGGGTATTTATCAGATTTTACATGTACAATAGTGTTTGTTTCATGAAATTGAGCATGTCAGTGTTTGGTGCATAGTTGTTTATAATTATTATTTCTTCCTGTTCAGTTGTTTCCTGAACCAATAGTTAGTAACCTTCTTTGTTGTGATTAGTTTTGTCCCTGTGGTAGACTTCTGGTACTTTGAGTATTATATGGCATAGAAAGTATTATTTGGTCATGACTATGTAGTTCTGTATGCCTCACTTATCTCAACAAGGGAATATTTCTTTTCCTATATTTGAGGAATTTTCTACCATAATTTCTGTGAACAAATTTTATGCTATTTGTGTTGTCTTCTGATTTTTCACTTTTTCCAATTATATCTTCATTGCTTTATCTAGCACATGTTGTATCCATTTTTCATGTTCTTTTATTGCTTTTAAGGTGTTTTTGAGTAGTTGGTCTTTGAAGGCATTATCTTCTAGTTCTGAAATTCTATTCTCACGTTGGTCCCTTTTGCTGCCCATACTTTGAATAAAAATTTTAATCTCCTGAAATTGTGGTTGAAGCCCTTTTATAAACTCTGTTTCTTTGCTAAACTGGTCATTCATGTTTTATATCATTTTGTTTGGCTCAGCTAGCTTTTTATAAGTGTCTTGGAAAGCTCTTTGATCATTTTGATTTTTATTTCCATTATCTGTTTAGTTATGTCTGCTTGATCCTCCTGAGTGTCTTTTGGGTATCTTTTTTCTAACCTGCTGTCCTATTCTTTCAAGTAATTCAGGTACATAGTTTATGCTGTGCTCCCCCTTAACCTAGATTGGTATTGGGGGAGTTTGCAGTTTGGGGAGGCATTTTGTTGCCTTTAGTCTCATGTATCTATTGTTTTTATTAGTTGTTTGTTTTGTTTTGTGCATGGTATAGTGCTAAGACTGTTCCTATTACAGAGATCTCTTAGTTGTTTTTCAGTGATATATGCTTTAGGCATGATTAACTATAGTACTTTGCCTCTGTCTCAAGATTCAAATACCTCTGTTAATTTGGGTGGAAGGGAAGATGCATTGTAAGTGACCCAACATCACATTCTCTGGACATGTACTCTAGTATTGTTAATGTTATAAATGTAATCTGTGTTTGATTGCAGAGAAATCCAATTAATAGCAACAGTTACGTGACCTTAGTCAAGCAAATAGCTACCATAGTATCATCCAAAACAAATTGGATATTAACATACCATAAGAACCTATTATGTCCCACTCTGAACCCTAGAAAAGAAATCCACAATTGTGGTATAAACATCAAGGAAGCCCAGATATTAACCCACAGTAAATATGCATTGTATGTGATAGCTATATCTCCACTAATGGTAGAAAAAAATTCAACAGTAATTTTGTATAGTCAACTATCTAAAGACCAATACAACTTTACAGTTATCCTATTGAAGGTAATAAGGAGTTGAGAACAGGGAAATTCAAGAAGAAAAATTTGAAACTTTAAACTATATGGAGAATGAGGAGAAAGAAGGGACAAAGGATGCTATTAGAGAGAAGAGGGATATTCATAAAATTAGGGTAAAAGGTAACAGAGGAAGCTGGGGATTTAGCTCAGCGACATAAGTGCCTGCCTGGCAAGCGCAAGGAGTTTGATTCCCAGTACCAAAAAAAAGTAACAGAAGATATTGATGAGGAATAGATGATAAAAGGGAGAAAAATATATTATGTGGAGAATAAAAATAAGAAAAAAATAAAGGAAGAAAAATTTAAAATGGAAAAGAAGAAATAAGAAAAAAGGACAAAGAAAAATACACCAAACCTCAATAAACTAGTAAAGGAAAACGAAAAAAATACCATTCAAGAAAAAAGAAATGGAGATTTTTCCCTGTGAGTTTGAATGCATGGTTTTTCTTCCAGGATCTGTAATTTTGAGGCAGTGTCCAAGTTAAGATATACACTTGCTCGCTCTGGTAGATAAAAAAGTCAGTCAGATCCCAGATCCATACTGAATATAGGCATCAGCATATAGTAGGATGAGGGCACCAGTGCCTCAACTTGCAAAATCTAGGGTATTTTGGGCTGTGCCTGGCTTCTGGCTTTGGGAGCAGTACCTGTGTTCTTTAAATCAAAGAACAGCCTGTTCTCTGACTGTAACTGTCTTCAGTGGCTGTATGTTATCCAGTAACTGTGGGAATGTGACACGGGGATCCCTGGCATGGAGTTATACAGCTACTCTGGGTCCTGGGTTCAAACAGTTTGCTTCTCCCCAGGATGGCATCTGGCCAAACACTTTCTCCAGGGATGTGGCAAATGCTTGTACTTGAATCACTCACAAGCTGTTGCCTGCAGAAGGACTCGCTGAGAGTAGAGTCCCACACTCTCCCTGCAGATCACAGCAATCACCAGTCTGGATCATTCTGCTGTTACATTTCTCCTTAAGGCCTCCTGGGGTCCCCAGCATTCACTTTGTCTGTGGAGGTTTAGTCTCCACAAGCTGGGAGGTGGAGAGAAAGTGCAGTCTCTTTCTTTCTCCATATTGTGTTCTGTTTCTTTAGTTTCTCTGTGCCTTTTAACTTTCCTGTCAGATCCCTCCTGGCTCCCCAGGATCTTTACCTTTCTTTTTTATTCAAGTTGTTTTCCTGTATCTGGATTCCAAATCTCAGAGAGTTTCTAATTTATTTTTAAAATAAATAGAAATGAATCAAAAGGTATGGTTTCTTTAAAATTAAAAACAGCTAACACAGACCTGGGGAAAGTATACCGATCTTTTTAAAATTAGGCATGTGTAAGTACAGTGTATTTACTTTCCATCAAAGAGAATGCTTCTGACATAGTCAGAAGATCCTGTTATTTTGAGAATGAATGCCTTACATTAGTTGGTTCTTGTGGTTTTGGTTTTTTGTTTTTTGGTACTGGGGATTGAATTTATGACTTTGTGCTTGCCAGGCAGGCACTTATGCCACTGAGCTAAATCCCTGGCAGTTCTTGTGTTTTTAGAATACCATTGTAACCTTAAGTATTACGCTTTGCAAATGGTTCTCTTTGCTCTTATATTCCAGGGGAAAACTTACCCATTTCGTGGAGCATTTCCTCCTGTATGGAATCCTATTGCATACTTGGATTACAACAATCTGTGGCGGACAATGGACGACATGGGAAAGGAGGTAAAATGTGTATTATGTTTGCACACAACCTATTACAGAAATAGTAGTGACAAATATTTTTTATCTTTCCATGTGAGCAGGGAACATTGCTCTGGACATTGATATACATCATTTTCAGAGCACTCTCCATTTCTACTGACAAATGGAGAAAATGAATACTGAGTGGTTATATAATTTACCCAAGTCCACATAGCAAGAGAACCAGACTTCTGACCTATCCTTCCTGGTGATAATACCTGTGTGCTTTCAACTGTATATCATTAATTATTTATATGATATATTTTTTTCAAATACAGTGGTACCTCAGTTCTTGAACTTAATTCTTTCCACAGTTTTGGTCACAAACTAAACTAGATAAGAATCAAATCAAATTTCTCCATAAGATCAACATTGAACCTAACCATTGAATTTGATTCGGTTCTTATCCAATTTGGTTTGCAACCAGAATCATAAATAAATAACTATATGTTTATTTATAGTTATCTTGTTCATCTGTAATACCACTTTAAGTGATAAAAGAGGAAAAGATTTGCTGCTGCTCCAGAGTTTTTTTAACCTAGTCTTACACAGTACAAATAATTTTGTTCACAAACAGAAGTATTTGGTCAAATTTTGTTTCTGTTTGCAAACTACATCAAGTGACAAACACAACCATGGCCATCTTTCTCACACAAATACAAACATGACCATCTTTTCTAAAAGAGTAGAATAAATTAAGTTCATGAACCAAGATACCACTACACTCTGTAATAACACTCTTTTAAACCTGAATCTGGGACCTTAAATGAATATTAGATTTCAATAATAATAGTGATGATGATCATTATCTTACTTGTAATCACATATAAATGTATGCATGTTTTTATATGTAGTTATGCTACTCACTATTCCTTTGTCAATAGCATTAAGGTATGGAATTCAAAGAGCTGCCCCACTTCTACATAGAATTCCAAGCCAATCACACATTCTAACAGAGACCAGGAAACTAGTTTTCAAAGATTTTCATAAAGGCCTTTCTGATGAGTGGTGGTGGTGATTGTCATTGCAATTAAATGTGGAACCTCCTTCCATTGCAGATTCCAAATGATGCACCCTGGGAGGCTCCACATGCCCAGGAGTGGGACAAGATGACCATGAAAGATCTATTTGATAAAATCTGCTGGACAAAGTATGCTGAACTACTTAAAATTTACTTTTGCTTTTTTATTTCTCTAATATTAGAACTAGAACCTTTGTACTGAGCTACATTCTCAGCCCATTTTCATTAGATAGGATCTAGCTGAGTTGCTCAGGCTGGACTTGGACATGTGATCCTCCTGCTTCAGCCTCTCAGAGTGTTGGGATTATATGCTTGTGCCAAAATGCTCAGATTAAAATTTATTTTTTATCTTTCCTTCTGATCTTTCTGTCCTGCCTAGAGATGTAGTGGTTTTCTTAATAACTGTAGGAATAATATTAAGAAGAATTCTAATAATCTTTCAATCAGTAGCAACTTTGAGGGCACATTAGATACTTTAGAGAAGGCTTGAACAGAAAATGAATGAAAACCTAAGTAGGTACCTGAAGTAAAACTTCTTTTAATGAAAGGGTCGTATGATCTGTAATAAAAATAGTAATCATGTTTGTATAATATGTAAAAGTTGCCTACAAAAGTAGTTTCCAAACACATTTAAAAAGTAATTCCATATGGATTTTGAATACTAGGAAATAGGAGAAGAGTTAGTCTATATTACTGAAAAATATAAACAATATGGTTTCAATTAGAGTCTTATTAGTTTAGTAATCTCTAGTTCACTAGTATAGTCATGACTTAATGACTTCACAGGGATACCTTCTGAGAAATGCATTGTCAAATGATTTCATGGTTATATGAACATCCTAGAGTGTCGATAGACTAAAATGGCTATGACATCATTAGGACATATAATCTTATGAGACCACCATTGTATATGTGGTAGATTGTAGACCACAGTGTCATTATGCAGCACAGGACTGTATATATTTTGCATGTATTTTTATTTATTAATACATATAGTGTTTATGTACTTATTAGTGTATATTTATTTTGGGCCTACTCTGTGAAGGTACTGTACCAGGCACTGACAGGAATAGTAGTGAACTTACTAGGATAATTTTCTACCCTCATGGAGTTTATATTCATCTAGCAAGCAAGGCTAACTTTGTATACATAGATACATAATGCTAGGAAAGTGTCTACAATAAGGGGAACCTTACCTAATATGAACATAAAAGAATTTTTTGATATAGTTTTTAATCTAAGGCTAAGGTATCCATGCACTAAGAATGAACACAAGAGCAGGGAGAGATGGAAGTATGAATGGTTTGGGAGAATGCTTTCTTCCAGGAATGATCCAAAGGGCAAGAGAGATGGCAGTGTAGTTTGGTATGGGGTAAGATGGTTTCTTCCAGGAATAGCCTAAAGAGGATGAAGAGAAGCAATGAAAGGTGGATATCATGGGGGCCATCTTTTGTGAATGAGCCACAAGGTTAAGAGAGATGATGTGGGAGAATAATATCATCCATTAATGAGCTATAGATGCTGAGAAGACAGGTAAGGGTGAATGAGGATGATGATGTGTGTGTGGTGAAGTATGATATGGTGTCTTCCAGGAATAGTCATAAAGGCATAGTGAAAGAAAGGAATCGTAAATGATAAGGGATGGATGGTATCTTACTGGAATGACCCACAGGGGCAAAAAGGACAGTATTGGTAGGTGGTGTGGAAGGAAGCTGTGTTCCAGGAATGACCCATAGCAGGTTGGGGAAGATAACAAAAGGTAAATGGAGTGAGAATCTATATTCGAAGAATGACACAAAGTGGCTGAGGGGAGACAGGGAAAGTTAGACAATATAAAGGGATGATATCTTTTAGGAGTGACACACAGAGAGGATGAAAGCAGCATGCAAGGATGATATTGGAGGGAGGCTGTCTTTCAGGAATTAACCACTGAGTGGCACCTAGACAACAGGAAGAATGGATGTTGATTATGGGCTGGTATTTTCCAAAAATGAGCTAGGGTCAGTTCTGTCCAGTAATATTAGATAAAATGGCAGGAATGACCCACAGACAGAGGGGAGATGAAGGATGGAAGGTAAATGATAGTATCTTATAAGCTTGTGTCTAGAGGACTGTATAGAAGATGAAAGAAGTTTGGATATGGAGTAATATATTCCAGGAATGACCCACAGGTACAGGAGGAGACAGAAATGTTGGACAGTGTTGGGATGTTATCTTCCAAGAATGATCCACTGGGTTGAGGAGGGAAGACAAGATACAGGGAAATTGGAGGGGGTAATATCTTTCAGGAATGATCCACAGAGATGGCAGAGAAGACAGAGGGAAAAGATAATAGAGAAAGGAGGATATTATCTTTCAAGATGGATGGACAGGACTTTAGGAACTCAAGTAGGGTAGATATGAACAAGATGGTATCTTCCAGTGGTGAACAACAGTATTAGGAAGAGACAATATGGGTAGAATGTGCTGGGGATATGACATCTTCCACAAATGGCCCAAAAGAACTGTGAGGAAGAACAGATAGTGGTGGTGGTAGGAGTGTAAATCAGTGGAAGTATCTTCTAGGAATAAGTAATAGAGGGAAGAGACATAGGAAAGGGTATATTCACCTTCTCATAGGCAAGTGGTATCTTCTAGGAAAGACTCACAGTGTATGGGCGAGACAAGATCAATGGTGTAGGATGTGGTGTCTTCCAAGAATTACCAAATGGGACAAGAAAGGTAGATTTTGTGGCAGGTTAGTATTTTCCAGAAATGACACAAGGTGGCTAGAAAGACAGAGGAAAAGTTTAGGTATTAAGAGCAGAATGGTATCTTCTAAAAATAATCCACAAGAATAGTGGGGTGATGGGAAGGTGGATGGTGGGGAATTAGGATACTATGTTCCAGGAATGCATAGAGGGAGACATGGGGTATATAAATGCTATGTTGTAGAAATGACTCAAGAAACATAGGGAAGCAGGATGGATAGATTGTAATGAGGCAGGTAATATCTTTCGGGAATTATCCACTGGACAGTATAGGGGAGAAATAAATGATAGATGTTATAAGTAGGATAGCATCTATGACCAGTAGGGATAGAAGGCACAAGAAAAGTGGATGAAACGCTATCTTCCTAGAATATTCTGTATTTTGTGGGGGGTAGGAAAGATTTGAGTCATTGATGGTGTCTTCTAAGAATAAGCCATAGTCATAAGGGAGATGGGAGTGAGGCTGGCATGAGAAAGTGTTATTTTGCAGAAAGGGGTCCATGAGCCAAACAGGCAAAGTAGATGATTTGGCAAAATAGTGGCTTCCAGTAATGATTCACAGGGACAAGGGAGGATGAGAAAAGTTGGATAATGTAAGACAGTGATGGTAAACCTTTTAGAGCTTTCAATGATACAAATAGCCTGCTGTGACACACGTGCCATAGGTTTGCCCCCACTGATATAGGGGTTAATATTCCCCAGGGATTGCCCTATTGGAGTATAGGAGATATAGTGAGGGTTAATGTGTGCTCCTGGAATGACCTATAGTTCTGGAGCACTCAAGAATGTATATTCTAGGACTGAATGCCTGGATCAGGAGGAGACTGGAGGGTGGACTGCTGGTACAAAATACCTGACACCCACAAGTTGAAACAAGAAAGGTTTATTTTAACTCACAGGTTGTAGAGGTTTCAGGCCATAATCAGCTTGCTGCCTTCAGGGCAGCATGGAAGAGAGGAATGACAGAGGAAATAGTTCATCCATGGCAGGCAGAAAGAAGCAGTAAGCAACAAGCCTGCCTACCTTCTTTCCCATTATATTCCATTTAGCCTACAAACCTATTGATTGTTGCCACCTATACCCTGGGTAGGACTTCCCTCTTTAGTAAATCCATTCAGCCACACCCAGAACTATGCTAATCCAGTTAGGGGACTAATGCAATTATGGAACATTCTTAGTCCAGTATCACACACCCATGATCCAGCCACCTCCTAAAACCCACACCTATGAGCACATGAGACTTTGAGGGGACATCTAGATACAAGCCTTATTAGAGAGATAGGGAAAGTTGGGTGATTTAGGGGGGACTGTTATATTCATGAATTACCCATGGCATTTTGGTAGAGCCAGAATGGTATTTTGGTAGAGCCAGTATGAAGAGAGATGTTACTTTTAAGGAAACATTTAGAGTCCAGGGAAAGTAGGGAGAGTGAACAATTTAACAATTAGGCAGCCTCCAAGGATGGCACTCAAGAGATTGGGGAAGGGGACATGAATGGATAATGTTTTAGAAGAGGAAATATCTTCCAATAATTACCCATAGGGACTGAGGTGAGATAGGTTAGGGTAGACATTGGAGGATGGGGTATATCTTCCAGGAATGAACCTGTGGGGAAGGTTGGAAAAGAAGAAAGGTGGATGGTATCTTAAAAAACTGATCCATCTGATCAGGAATGGATGTAGCAGGGTGGTATCTTGTAAGAATGACATATAGAGTAGAAGAAATCTGGAGAAGGAACATGGAAGGTGAAATATCTTCTAGAAATGCACTGTATGGGCTGCCCAGGGACAAGGGAACAGGAGGTATGTGTGGACTGATAATATATTCAAGGAAGAATTCACAGGTACAGGGAGTCAGGTTTTGCTAGAATGGTATCTTCCAGAAATGACCAATAATGACTAAAAGGGAGACAGGAAAAACAGTACAAATTCATTTGATTATATTTCCTATTAATTAATGTATGTGGCCATGGGAAAATCAGTAAGGGTGGTTGCTAGGGCAGGATGATATATATTCCAGGACTGTCCCACTGAGGCAGAGATGACAGGAGTAGTGTCTGGTGTTGGAACCAAAGGTGTTCCACTGGGTGGGAAGCATATTCAGGAAGGATGGAATTATAAGGTTGGATAGTGCATTCTACCAAGGTGCCAAGGGCATGGAGAAGGGAGGGTAGCTAGTATGGAAAAATGTGGTATCTTAATGAAAGAATAGTGAATCCTGTGGCAAGATACTATGTTCCAGGAATGAACCACAGGGTCTGAGAGATGGGAGGCAGGATAGTAAAGATAATATACTATATTCCAAGAGGATGCCACAGGAGCTGAGATGGAGACAGAGAAGAGGAGAGGTGCTGATAATTTTGGATAATTTAGAGGGAGGCACTAGGTCAAAAGAAGAGTACAGAAGGGTGTTATGTACTTTCCATGAATGACCCAGAAAGCTAAAATTTGGTACAAAAGGGTGTAGCACAATGGTATCTTTCAGGAGTGACCCACAGTGGTGCGGGAAACTGTAATGTGGGTACTAGAATGTGGGGTAACATCTTCTGGGAATGGACCATAGGAGCTGGATAACATCGATGAGGGTGTGATGAGGTATCTTCTAGAAAGTTCCACATATGCCAGGGGGAAAAAGAATGGGTGAATGCATTATGCTGTAGATGCTAGGAAGAGACAAAGGAGGGTGATTTCAGAGGATCCTGTTTCCCAGGAAGTGGACATACAAGGGATAATACAAATTGCTAAGTCAGAAAGAGTGGTACATTCTAGGAATGAGCCACAGCAGCAAGGGAAGGCAGGATGGATAGATGATGTAAGACAATAGTATGTTCTAGGAATGATCCACTGAGTGAAGGAAGGATACAGAAAGCATCAAGATTGGTGGGGAGCAATAATTGTATCTCCCAGGATTCAGCCAAGGGCCATAATGGAGAAGGAAATGTAGGTGAGCTAAAAAGATGATATTTGCCAGGAAAAAGAATCAAGAAGGGAACAGGAAGAGTGCATATTAAGGTGTATTAAGGTGGTATGACAGGACCAGTGCATGAACTGGATTGGATGGCATCTCCTAGAAATGACCAAGAAGTGTAGGAGGAGACAGGGAATGTAAGACAATTGAGAGGCCATATTACATAGGAATTGGCATGGTGGCATGGAAAGTCAGGAAGACTGGCAGTTAGGGAAGGATGGTATATTCCAGGAAGGATCCACAGTGAGAGAGAGAGAGAAAAACAGGCAGAGACAGAAACAGAGAGAGACAGAGACAGAGAGTGAGACAGAGAATGAATCAGGGAAAATTCCATGGTATAAAGGGATGGTATCTTCCAGGGATGGTCTGTGGGGGTAAGGAAGACAGAGTGAATGTTATTGGTAGAAAATATTCCTGGAAAGAACCACTGTGAGTGGGGCTTGCAGGAAGCATGGAAGTTTGCAAAGAGGAATGGTGGTATCTTTTAGGAATTCAGGGTGATGAGGAAGATGGGAAGGAGGAGGGATGGGTAAATGTTATTTTTCAGGAAATATTCAAGGTCCTGAGGGTAAACAGGACAAATGATTGGTTTGGAAACTTATTATCTTCCAGGAGTGTTCCACCACAGATAGGGAGAGCAAGGAATGGGTGGATGTTAGGGTGGGGAATAATGTCTTCCTGTAATTATCCAAAGGTACCTGAGTGAGACTGGTTAGTAAGTATATTGTGGGACTGGGATTGTACCTAACAGGAAGGAGGCAGAGTGGGACAGAGGAAGAATGGATGGTTGCATTCTGACTGAATAGCGTCAGAATGGACACAAAACACAATATAGAAGGATGGTATCTTCCAGGGATGATCCATGGGAGCAGGGGAAGACGGAAGTGAGGATTTAGAAAATTTTGTGTCATCTAGGAATATATCAAAGTGAGTGGGGAGAGACATGGGTGTGCTGGATGCTAACTTCCAGAAATGACCATTAGTTGCAGGAGGAGATGACATTTGAGGGTGGTTGTGCTGGAATGGTGTCTTCTAAAAATGACTAAGAGAGTAGGTGGAGGAGTGGTATCATCTCATGGGATTGTATTTCCTGTTAATTGACCCACAAGGGCTTAGGAAATTCTGGAAAGATTGTTGCTGGGGAAAGATGGTGTATTCCAGGAATGTGCCACAGAAGCATGGAGAAGCAGGATAGAGTTTCACAGGGGGAGGTCAGTAATATAGATACCAATAAAGTTGGCATGATCATGGAAGAGAACAGAAGATGGTTGGCATGGGAAAGTGTGGTGTCTTTCAAGAAAGAGCCAGGATTAGAAGAGAAGACAGTGCAGTATGTGGTAGGATGATATATTCCTTCAGGAGTTTAGAGGGGAAACATCAGTGTGGATTTTGGGTAGTCAGGATACTATCCATCAAAAGTGGGGCTGGAAGGGGAGAGATGAAAATTTTGATTTGGTGGGGATGGTATAATTCAAGAATGACTTAAAGGGATTGAGGTGAGGTAGGGAAAATTGGATGATTTAAGGGGATGGTATCAGTGATAAAAATTACAGGATGTAGAATTTATGGTATCTATCATGCATGAACAATAGGCACATGGTAGAAATAAGGAATGTAAATGTTAAATGGAGGAAAGTTATTCTCAATGAATTCCAGCAGCTGGGCTGAGAGAGGAAGGATAGGTGATGTAAGAAAATGGTATCTTCCAGGAAAGAACCAGGGAGGGATGATGTATAAGAATGTACCCTGTGACAGGATAGTATCTTCCAGGAATGACCCACAAGACTGGGGGAGAGAGGAAAGGTAGGGATGGGTCTTCTAGGAATCATCCATAGGGACAGGGGGAGATAGGATTGGGGGACTAGGGGTGTTTTCCAGGAGTGACCACAGGGTAAGGGAAGACGCAGAGACCAGTGAATGACATGAGTGAATGTTATCTTCAAGGGAGAGAAAATGAGGGACAGCTTTTTTTAAAGCTCTGAGATGGAAAGGAGGTTGGCAGGTTTTAGCCACTGAATTGTCAGTATATACCTGGATCACAAAGGTGACAAGGGCAGGTAGTATAAGGCCAAGTTCAAGTATGGTGAAGCAGTCTATGACACAGTATGTATTGGCTACATCTCAAGATTTGACCTTTCTCCATTTTAGGCTATTGAAGGGTTTTAAGTGGAACTTTTTTTTAGTTTTGTACCTTTAAAAGGTGCAAGGCATAAGGTATGGAGAAAGTACAAGAGAATAACCAAGTAGCAGGTACTACTTTTGTGGTCCAGGGGAGGAACAGTAGAGGCCTAGACCAGAGTCAAGACAGATGAGATGGAAAGGAGACATAAAATAGATTTATTTATTAAAATAGTTGTGACGTATCCTTGGCAAGCATATTCACCCTTTAGTCAGAACTATGATCATATTTGGAGGTAACCTATAAGTTTTTAATAGTAGGAGAAAACTTTATTTTCATCAAGAGTTAAAAAAATACATTCCTTTGGAAATGGAGCCTATGAGGGTATTGTTTTCCCCAAGGAAGTAGAAATGCATTGTAAGCATGCATGATTGTTTTGAAAACAAGCATTTTTCTGACTCCTGCATGGATTTTTCTCTTTTGCTGTGATCAGGACTGCTAAGCAGTTTGCTACTCTGTTTGTGAATATCAATGTGACCTCTGAGCCCCATGAGGTCTCTGCTCTGTGGTTTCTGTGGTATGTGAAGCAGTGTGGTGGTACCACTAGGATATTCTCAGTCACCAATGGAGGCCAGGTATGGCATGTCTATTTTGAAACTGCACCTTTATTTGTGAGTTTGCCCTTACCTAGAGCATTATCTTAATCATTGCTTCAGTATGCTCAATCATGAATAATTAGCAGTATAAAAAGAATTCAAAAAACATGTCAAAAATGTCTCATTTCTTCTTTTCATTTCTAAAAGGTTCAAAGCTAAAGAATGTTTTATTTTGAATTAACTAGGTCTTGGGAAAAGTTCCTTTCTTTAGCAAAAATTGGACTGTTTATATGGGAGAAACCAAATTATTAAAATAGATGAATTTCAAAAAACTCTAGTACTGTACAATTACATTTAAAGTCTCTCTGTTCTAGATGTAGGGCTTTTGTCCCATCTGTTTCTTTTGTTATTTTATATGTTAACTGTTATAGAATGAAATTGACTGCTGTCTGATTCACGTAAGTGATTTATGATCACTGCATAGTAAATTCTATAGTTTGAACTCTAAATTTTTGTTGCCCACATGCATTTGCCTGGTTTCCATATCACTTCTATTACTAACAAGTGAAATCATTTGATTCATTGACTGGTCACTGACAAACTGATAGAAAAACCAGAATCCCAGTTCCCTGATTCCATAGACTCTGAGATTCTTTATTTCCAAGCACTTCCATATCAACAGAGAATGAGTTTGTGTTTTTTAGAAACATTATATCTGGATGGAATGCGGTTTAATTAATAGCAGTTTATTTCTGACTTAGGCTCTGTTCTTGGAGTCCTAGAATGCTGGAGGCATTATACAAGCCGTAGAATGTTCCTCCATTAAGTGAACTATTCTTCTCTGTAGATCACCAGAAGTTCCTAAATTGTTCTCATGACACCAATAGTTATTGTTCATCAGACCTTTGCTACTGACAGATGTGAGACAGTTGCATTTTTTGTGTCTTCACTTACAGAAATCTCACCATTACTCCTTTATAAACACATGTTTTACTCTCTGAGGCATCTTGACTCATGCCTTTTGCTTATATGCTAAACTCAGAGGAGCCAGTGTACTTCTAGCTTCTGCATGACCTTTTGGAAAGTCTAGTTTCTGATACCAATCTCAAGCCTTTATCATAATATCTTTATAAAGAACTTAAGTTTACCTTTCAAAAGTTTAGTTCAAGTATTAAACATGGAAGGGTAGATAGTGAACAAAACACAATAGTTCACAGTTTTCAACTACACTAAAATTCAAAGCAACTCTTGGAAAATAGGTCAGATTATAAATTAAATGACACCAAGGAGTGATAAATCATGAATTTATGTCTGAACCACTATGGGACTATTTTTATAAATAACTTTGGTGGTGTCATTAAAACACTAGCCAGTTATAAAAGTACACAAATTACATGGCTATTCGTTATTGAGGTACCTAATTGTCAGTGTTGGGCTATGACTCATTCTACCAAAATGTATTTCTAACCATTCAAAGAATTTTCCTACAGCAGTCTAAAAATATGTGCTAAGGAATTGCTTTCTTAATTTGGATGTATTTCCATGGTGAGGATAGAAGATCTCTGTGGGCAGAGTGCTCCTGATCATACAAGGCTTCTCAAGAAAACTATTCAATAATGTCTAAAGGACCAAGCATGCACTTAACTTTCAGCTGTCTCCCTCTACTGAGAGACTTTCAGTTTTACAAAAACTTGCTCAAGATCTGAGATTTAGATCCCTAGAACCCTATTTGATGATGATTGACTGGTAGTGCATGTCTGGCCCTAAGAGCACCCTTATCCTGTTCTGTTAGAATCATGTCTGTAACATGGTATCTCTTACATCTTTACCTACTCAGTTAACTCCAGCCCACCCAGGACTACAAGAAGCCAAGAGGAGGTAGAAACTGCATGCCCAGGAGCAAGCACAGCAGTCCCCTTCCCATGGCTCCTTTTATGTACCATACTCTTGTGAATTTGAAGTCTACAGACTATGTTTCCTTGTGGTTGGGGCAGCACTGGCATAGGAAAACATTTTTTCTGGTCTGTGATTTTATAAACTAGTATAGTGATGGCTTTTCTTAGCTAGGGGCTGTGCAGAGGATAATTGACTCTGCCTCAATCCTAATGAGTTCTTCTAATAGTTAAGTGTGGGCCAGTGATATAGCTCAGCATCACAGCACCTTCCAGGCAAGCATGGGGTCATGAGTTCAATTCCCCGTACAAAACAAAACAACAATAAGTTTGAAGAAGGTAGAGGCCTAGACATAACTTTCTGGAATTTTCCTAATCAAGTGCAAATAGGACTTTTTGACCTTCAACTTTTACAATATTTCCTTTCTTCCCCACTTTCTTTTATAGGAACGGAAGTTTAAGGGTGGATCTGGTCAAGTGAGTGAAAAAATAATGGGCCTCCTAGGTGACCGAGTGAAGCTGAACTGTCCTGTCACTTATGTTGACCAGTCAGGTGACAACATCATTATAGAAACACTGAATCGTGAACACTATGAGGTAATTCATTTTTAAAAGTTAAAAGGAGCTTATAGTAAATAGACTGTGTGTCTTCTGCAACTTCTAATATAATCCAAGCAGTGGCATAATTAATGTAGACATGTTTGTTCCTCAGTCTCCCAAATTAGTAGCCATGGTTGACCTACTAAGGACAAATTTGTTGCCTCAGAGTTGCCTCGTGTTTTGTGGCTTTATTGCTCAGTGTCATTCCAAATAATTAGGATGATGTTTTACACTCTGTGCAAAGACTATACTCATCTTTGAAGTGTAATGTCTTGAATATATGTGTTTCAGTGCAGATATGTAATTAGCGCCATCCCTCCAACTTTAACTGCCAAGATCCACTTCAGACCAGAACTTCCACCAGAGAGAACCCAGTTAATCCAGCGTCTTCCAATGGGGTCGGTCATTAAGTGCATGATGTATTATAGGGAAGCCTTCTGGAAGAAAAAGGGTAGGCTGCTCTTGTATACATTTAAACTGTTTTCAAATTGGTAGAGAAAGGATCAGAAATATTTGGATTTCTTCATAGCCCTTGGCAACACAAAATGACCTCAGGAGTGCTTGTTGGTAGTGGGAGGGGAAGAAAACTCCACCCTGAGAACATCAGTTATTGCTTTGATTCTTGGCATTGTCCTACCACTTACTTTTCATGTGTAGAATGAATGAAGGGAGCCCACGTTAAGAGCTGTGTTTTGAAGTCAGGTATTCTTGGTCTTCACATGCTTACTGGCATCAATCTGTAAAATAATAACAGTAATACCTGTCAGGGTGTTTTGAGGATTTAATGAGGAGGGTCTGTGAGTTAATAGGCTTGCCAGATATGATACTGTTGATGAGTTTTCTTCTCATACTTACAGGATTCCTTCTTACAACTTCTTGGGTTGATAGAGGTGATTCTTTCCAACATATCACCTCTTTTCTCCATTTTTTCCATGCATTAGTCTTAAGCCCTTTATGTAAAAGTGATAGGAATGGGTTCTTGTGTGAGGGAAATAGACATTCCTATATAGTCAGTGTGGGTATTTAATGGGAACTGGCTTCCAGGGTTGAGACAGATACAGTTGCATAATATTTGCTTTCTCTTAGCAAAATAAATTATGTGTATTATATACATGCTTCTCTAACGAGGCTAGTCTCAATCATCTATGGGTTTTCTCCTGGTTAAGATTACTGTGGCTGCATGATCATTGAGGATGAAGAAGCCCCAATTTCCATTACTCTGGATGACACCAAACCAGATGGATCGGTGCCCGCCATCATGGGGTAAGTTAGAGCTGTATGTTCTACATTTTCCAAATTGTGTTGGTGTAGATGCTGGCAAAGTATAATGCTTTGGAGTTGAGCTAAAGTAATTATAAATAGTCCTACAAAACTATCTCATGTTTCTGTGTATTAAAATATTCTTAGTAATGGTTTGTGTGTAGCATAAGAACACTAGGAAACTACTAAAACTACATGATTTTGAACTTGTATCCATATATTCCTTTCTCATATAATACTTATATGTTGAGGATAGAGTGTAAAAAGCAGCTTAAACAGGTGGATGGTGGTCAACCCTGCCTGGAGGCATTTGGAAAGAAACTGTTTTATCTCGTAAAACCTTCCAAATATAGAGCTTCTGGGCTTTGTCCTTTACTCCATTCCCTACACATGCTACATAACAATGTTAGCTGTTACTCTGAGATGGAAGATGGCTGACCAATTAGGAGGCACAGTTCAGTAGAGTGAGGCCTCAAGTGGATGGCATAGCACTTTTTTGTGGTTGATTATTCCTCATTTATCCTTCTCCAGTGAAACTTCCCTCACCCTCAGAAGTGCATGAATGGTATAGGGCATGATTCTGTGCACAGAAGAGGAGAGTCATGTGGAGGGATGGGAGGAGAGAAGAGCTCTCCTCTTTTGGGTCACCTGCCTGTTAGGCACTATCTTCCAGAGAAGGAAGTAGGCCAAAACTCCCAGTTGCCTACCTTTGGCCCTTCATAAAAATCATACAAATAAACTATTCCACCACATCCTTATAAAAGAACACAGTGTCAGTAGCAATCAAGTGACTTTCAGGGACCAGGGTATGTATTTATGAGGTATTGTGTGGTGTTTTAGTACATGTCTGCATTGTGAAATGATCAAATCAGTGTAATTAGCATATTCATCACCTCAAATAATTATAATTTCTTTGTGGCAAAAACATTTACAATCCTCTGTTATACATAATTATTACCTATAGTTATCCTGCTGTGCAAACTGATCACCAAAATTTATTCCTCCAGCCTAACTCAAACTTTATACCCATGGGAGACCGGAATATATCTCCCCACAATATGAAGGATAATTGAGTTAAAGACAGTTAAGATGTAAGCTTTCTGGATTCTCTCTGTCCAAGAGTAGGACAGAGATTTACAAACAAAAGGTTTCTCTATCCTTCCCCCATCTTCACCTGAAGGCAAGGCAAATTCTCCTGTATCAGAAACAACTTTTTACCAGCTCAGAGACAGAGCCAGAGGAATCTACAAGCAGATTTTATTTCATTAACATCTTCCTATATACTCACCTTTCTATAGTCTTCCAGCTTCAGATGCCTAAAACTGCTTTCTTTTGGCTGTAAA
This sequence comes from Hydrochoerus hydrochaeris, assembly GCA_004027455.1. Classification (NCBI taxonomy): domain Eukaryota; kingdom Metazoa; phylum Chordata; class Mammalia; order Rodentia; family Hydrochaeridae; genus Hydrochoerus; species Hydrochoerus hydrochaeris. Next base: position 277,890 of record PVLA01000250.1, on the reverse strand, counting down.
ATTTGCCATTCTTTTTTTTTTTTTTTTTTTTTACTGGTACCAGGGATCGAACTCACAACCACGCGCTTGCAAGACAGCCACTTATGCCGCTGAGCTAAATCCCCAGCCCCAATTTGCCATTCTTTGTTTGATATACTATATAAGCCAGACTTGTAAACCTCTCCCTTGAATTACTTTTCACCAATATATTTTCCACATGATCTGCACTGCACATGATAACAAACTTGGTTATTTTTTCTCTTGCTAAACTGTCTTTTGTTACATAAGTGTGTCCCAACTGTGAATCTATAAAGATTGAGGAGAAATTATAATTTCTCCTTCATATCTATTGGCCAGCTTCTCTCTTGTTTTATCAAGACAGTTACCTCCACTCTGCACTTTGTTCTTTATAATGAAAACCTTGAAAATATGTGGCCTCTGCTTCCTCTTTGCACTTGGCCATGAAAGCCTCAAAGATAGGTGATAACTGCCCAGCACTGTATCTAATATCAATTACCTTATAGAAACTAGAAGGGACTTTGCACTTTAGAACTGTGAAATATCCCCAACACAAAGCTAGCATTTTTATTTCCACAATAAACCACCAAATAAAGTTAAAGCAGATTTGAGACTTTTTTGGTTTGGTTTTTTTTGCCAGTTTATTTTATTATGTTATTGTTTATAGTCATTATCTTTTTTTAATTTTAAAGAAAATAAAGTTCCAAAACAGGATAGTAGGAGAGTTATAATAATTAACACATTGCATATTGTTGTCTTTGTAGTAATTCAGAGTGCAAGATATAGGCATGATACCTTTCCAAACAATATTAGTGCAAACCTTTCTTTTCAATGAACTAGGAGAAACTAATTATATAACTATCTTAAATAACTTGTGTATAAATATATTTTATCTTTTTCCATTTCTTTCCCCTTTTGCCCCATCACAGTTTGTTTTTTCTTTCAAATAGTTTTTTCCCAATTCAAAATATCTGTTGTACTTTTTGGATTTTATTTACTCTTTCAGCTTCTCACACTAGTGAGATGATATGATGTTTATACATGTGTATCTGATTTATTTCACTTAAAAGTATGGTCTCAAGTTCCATCCATTTACCTATAAAAGTCTCCAGTTCAACCTTCTTTATGGCTGAGTAGTACTCCATTACATAAAAAAGACATCTTTTTTTATCCATCCCTCAGTATGGCATTTGGGTTATTTCCAAGATTTAGCATTACAAATTGTGCTGCTATAAACATAGGTGCATATATCTCTGTGGTATGATGTTTTTAATTCTTCTGGGAAGTAGAATAGATGAGTTGAATGTTGAGGTTATTTCATTTGTGACGTGAGATTTGACAAATATAGCTGACACCAACTTATTGTTAACAAGGAATTTACAGTTTCTTGAAAAGGAACTGTAAAAACCACACAAGATGAGTTGACTGAAAAGGTTGTTAGATAAATCAATCTTTTATCAGAAATTGGTGATTTTCTTTCAAATACTATATAAGTCTAAACCTAGTGAATCTTGCATAAACTTAAAATTTAACTAAATCATTAATAATGAATGTTATTAAAGTGTTAAATAAAATTATGACTATATCCCATAAAGTTCAATAGTTCAGATTTCTTAACTAGACCTTGACTTCCTCTGAATAACTGTTCTCTGGGATAACATACTTTGTATTTTTGCTTTCCAGAATGGTCTCAAATCACAGCCCTAAAGGAATTGCCAGTATAATTGAGCAACAGTTTAATTTGGGGGTGGAGAGAAGAGATAATACTGTTTCAGTCCCTTTTTAGTCTAGAACAGCAACAAAAACATATAATCTAAAAATTCTTTCTTTTCAGAGCTGAGAATGGAAGCTAGGGCCTCATACATGTGAAACAAGCACTTTTTCCCTGAGCTACAACCCCAGCGCCATAACAAATTTTTTAAATGGAGAAATAACCTCATTGTACTTAGTATATTTGGACTTTTTATTTCTGTACTAAGCACAAACATTACCACTGAGCTACATCTCTAGTCCTCATTTGGATTTTTGAAAGCTTTCTAATGATATTTTAAGGATTTTATGTCACAATTCAATTATTCAAAATATACATTCAGTTTGTAATATCAGTATAATAAGTAAAATCTATTTGATTAAAGGGAAACAATATAACTTAGTTTTACTGTGCTACTTTCTTTGAGGACCGTTGTTAAGTTAGTTTCCCATGAAGCTGACTCACAGATGGAGATTTAGGCACAGCAGGTTTATTGGAAGTACTGTGTGCATTACTGCCTATAGGGGAGGGGAACAAATCAGGATCAGGCAGAGGGAGACTTGGACTTGTTGTCCACTAAAGGCCTCAGCCATCCCTTGGAAAGCTCTGGAGCTGGGATAGCCTTTCAGAGTTTTCCTGAACTAAGCAGAGGGGACTGACCTTGGTGTTTATCCCACCAGAGAGCTGGTCATTTAGTACCAGTTGCCTCCAGGGAAGTGGGGAGCTTTGCCCCAGACATTTCTGCTGCTACTTAGTATAGTTGCTGAGGAAAGATTTCACCTTTGAGTGAAGTGTACCAAGTACTGGTCCTGAAGGGGGACCTTGGGGGCCACCATGGCATCCAGTATGGACCCATATTACCATTTGGCCAGTTTTTATCAAGTGTGTGGCAGAAGGTGACTCTCATTGCCAATAATCATTTATTGCAACATTGATTCATCCAGCATTTGATTTGGTATTGTATACCTACTAAATTTATGCTTTAGGAGTAAAATATTGTGTAGGAGGTGACCTGCTGTTTAAGAGCTTATGGTTTAGCAAGGTTTTCGACATAGAGGGAGATTGAAGAAAATATGGTGTTTAGTAGAGGGAGAGGGCTTGATGGCAGTAAGAACACTTCAAAAAAAAGGAGCATTTTTTAAGATAAGTGACTCATTCAAATGTGCCCTCTTATTCTAGCTTCATACTTGCCCGGAAAGCTGATCGACTTGCTAAGCTCCCTAAGGAAAAAAGGTAAAGAATTTATATTGTGTTTATTGCACTATAACAACAATAGACTGGCATTGCTAAAAACAGTACTTTACAAATATTCCCAGCCCCAATAAATCAGTCTTTCTGTATTGTGCTGTGGGCACCATTAGCATATCCTGTTGTCCATATGCACCCCATTAGCATATCCTGTTGTCCATATGCATGCGTTAATTTAATTTTACATGTTTGTGCTTTTTCTTACATTGATTGAGAGGTAGGGTTTTCCTACAAGATGTATGGAGAAAAATCATAGAAAACAAACTGAGCTGAGGCCTCCTAACTTGAGCATTTCTGCAAAAGTCCTACCTCTTAATACTATCACCTTGGGTAAACATACGAATTTTTGGAGGGACATATAAATTCAAACCATAGTAGCTAACTTGTAAGGAAGTCAGGAATAGCAGATAACATATACTTTTTCATTACACCATACTAAGCTTGACATTTTCTTTTGGATTTCCTGTTTTCTTTCCTTATTAATAATAAAATAAATACCAGCTTGAAGATAGACATTTGGCTGTGACTTCACACAGTGGCTAACCTTCTCAAAAGTTTTTTTTAAGGCATAACCAAACTTTCCTGAATAACCTGAAATTTAAATATCTACCTTATGTTGTGTGATATCATCTCAGAGTGACATTTGTTTCTGCCTTAAAACATTCCAGGGGAAAGGGGGATAACAAAAAGCAGCATTTATAATTCTACCACCTTCTCTTGACTTAATCCTCTATACCCATGAGATAGAAGTTCTGAGAGTTTTATAGGAAATCGGAGTCATGTTTAAAGAATTATTTCCTGAAGTACAACATTGGCAACATAAAATTATGTATTTTAAAATCTTTTTCTTTCATTACTAGTAAGCTAGATACTTACTGAATACTGTATTTTTGTCCATTTGTCTTGCTAGCCTTTAATGCTTGTCTTACAGAGTTTAAACTTTTTGCCTTATTCTTTAGCAAATATCTTTTATTAGCTTTTAACAAATTGCTTATTAGCCTTTAACAAATATTTTTCAGCCACTTTTATGTGCTTAAACTATATAAAGACTAAAAAAGTAAATATAAAAAGTATTTAATGGTTCATTGTAAACCTATTCAAACAAATTCTGGCACAGAACCATTAATTTCTAAAGTGGATGACTTTAGCAAATGAGACTTTTTTAAAAAAATCACAAGGAGTGGTTCTGAGTTTAAAATGTTTCTTCTTTCAAGAAGAGTTAAGATAATGTGGCTACTGATTTACCAGACAAAACATGTGCCATATTTTATACTCTTCATTTGCTTAAAGAATTACAAGTGTAGCCAAAGACCATGTTTGAAGTAACATCCCACAGTGTATTGTGTGTGCCCTCCAGGTACCCTTTGGAGCACAGGGTATCTGTTCAAAAGACCATTCTGTTCAAAGACAGATTGTGAGACTGAAATGACTAACTCTTTTCAAGAATAGCACATATTTTTTTAAGGTTTCAAATATTAATTGTTGATCCATTAGTGCTGATCACAGAAAAAGATTAAGATTCCTGATTAAGAATATTCAACTATCCAGCCAATGGTATTTTTATGCTTTATATGGTGATATAATATTGACCATGATAAAATATCATCTTGTGACCTCCAAGGAGATAAGTGTACTGCAGCTCATGTGCACTGCCTTACAGTCTCAGCTTGATCCTCCTCCAATGTTTTCTCTTGGAATTTTACCTGATTTTATTACCAGTCTTCATCCTGATGCATTGAGGAATTGGGATGATTCTGATTTTGCTTCTGGGCCAGGAATCATTTGATTCTGAAAGTCTTGTGAGAAGACATGGTTAGGCTCAGAGGCAGGAGTATGCACTTGATGGTAGACAGAGGCAGAAAAGTAAGAATAGCACATCTTATGCTTAAAAGATTAAATGAGTTTTATATAAGTTTGTAGATATTTAAAACACAAAAATAGGGTATACTGTACTGTAGAATTATACATGGGGTCATTTCAGAATTCCACAATTACAGAAAAATTATATAGAGTCAATTCCTAATACTAAATTTAATTTAGTCTTAACTTCCCTGTTTTTATCGCATATTATAGTAGGTAGTGAAAATATAAAAGAGGAAGGAACATTTTATTGACTCTAAATCAAATTACTGAGGCATACAAAGTTAATCGGAGTACAGAAATTCATTGACTGGTTCCTTTTATATAGTTATAGAAAGCCATTGAGTTTCATTCTTCTGTGATAAATCTGGTTCATTGGCAAGCACCCTCGAACCTATTTATTTTTACTCAATATTTATTAACATTTTGGGGGGCTCTTTCTTATAGGAAGAAGAAAATCTGTGATCTGTATGCCAAAGTACTGGAATCTCAAGAAGCTTTAGAAGTAAGAAACCCCTAGCTTCAATCCCTGGCAGGCTCTTTTCTACCCCTTCCAAGTTGATAAAGCAAAGCAGATTCTGGTTTCCTGACAGTTTTAAGAAGGGAAGGGAAAAGGATGTCCTTATCTTGAAAGATTAACTTCAGCAATTCTAAACACTCTTAAAAACTGATGTCAGGTGCATGGAATGTCTGCTATGGTTTCTTGGGCTGGTTAAAGTTTCTGTGAATACCTGGCAACCAACCGTGATTACAGCCTGGAGCTGCAGGTAGTATGTGAAGGATGGGTGAGTTTGGTTCTCAGCCCAGAACCTTTGCCCTCATGTCAGTATTAACTGCCTACTGCGAAGTAAAATCCCAGCTGTGTCATTATGTGGTGGTGATGGTGATGTCAGTATATACAGTAGTATATACTGACAAGACAAGTTGAATATAGATTCTTTGCCTAGGTTAAAGCCATGCCAACTTATTTTTCCACATGAAGACTCAGTTCACAACTCATTTAGGAATTTCAGAGCTTTAAGCTCACCACTGAAAGCAATAAGGAGAAGGAAATTATTTATGCAGACCCCATAAAAGATGGGGACTTTTTTTGCAGGGGGCTGGTATCTCTGAACCATTCACATGATAAACTTTCATAATATAGTACTAGGGAAATAAGAGAAGATTCTCTTGTGTCACCCAGGAGACATTTTTCATCTTAATCATCCCTTTTTAGCAAGACTCTCACCATGTACTTTTTCAGTTCAGGAAAGAGATTATGACAAGCTTTTCTTAGGCACTGTGCTTCTGCTTCTTTCCAGCCTCAGCAACGGTGCCTGGGTAGGGAGGAAAAGAAAGACTATTGTTTTAGAGATTCCAGAGATTGGAGAAAATCTTTCCACAACTGATTCTTGATGAGATTTCCTGAATACATAGCTCTGTATTTCTGAGCATCAGAACGAAGATACTCTTTCTCCCTGATATTGAGATACTTCATATGTCCCCTAATTAAAAGGCTGAAAAACATCAAAGTATCCCTGCTTTGCAATTTGGTACTTTATAAAAGGCCATTACTTGGTACTATCATGTTTTCTCTTTAATGAGTTAGAAAAATAAAGTTTTCTTTGTTTTTAATATAAATATTTTCTTAAAGTACAAAAGAGCCCATGTTGTTGGTTGATAGTATTTCAGTTGTGTTTTCTCTTTGGAATCTTTTCCCCATGACCTGCAGCCAGTTCATTATGAAGAGAAGAACTGGTGTGAGGAGCAGTACTCTGGGGGCTGCTACACAGCCTACTTCCCCCCCGGGATCATGACCCAGTATGGAAGGTACTGACTACTAATTAATGCAAGACCTGCCCCACATCTAAAAGAAATAGCATTCAGTGGGAATTTCAGAAACAGCATTCCTATTTGTAATGTTCCAGATAGTGTGTACCTTTCTAGATGTCCCTAGAAGAACAAAGATGTCAACACCTAGAAGAATAGACAAAGACTGGAGAGGACTTCAGATGTTAGTGGTATATATGAGATGAAGCAAACAGTGGTGTCTTCCAAGAGCCCTTCTTGAGCTTAGTTTATCATTTAGTCCCATGGGATCACCCTGGGCTCCTTGGCAACAGTCACACAGGACACTAGATGTGTTTCACATAGCTTTCTGTTCAGCAGAGGAGCATCAGACAATCTTCTTGGGGGGCAGGGGGCTTGCTATATACATCTAAGGGCTAAGGGGTGAAGAGATGAGATACAAATGGTGCCAGGGGTTCACCTTGACTTAGAAGCTCCTTGCTCCATAGAAACCATTATCTCTGTGCTTCATAGGTGTAGTGTTCAGGGTCACTTGCTTATAAAAGACATTGCACTCAAGACCAAAGTGATAGCTTCCTACTAGGATTTACAGTTCCTTCGCAGTCTTCCTGGCCTAGATGCAGTTTGCCTATGAAAGTAGGAGAGGAGACCTCTTAGCATAAGCAGTGTGCTACCCAGTCCCATAGGTGGCATTATAGGTTCATCTAGTTTACAGAAGAACAAAGCTAGAAAATTAACATAAGGTCAACTGACCCTTCCTTTGGGAAGCTTGTTGTCTTCTTCCTTTTAAAGGAATGCTGGGGATGGAAACTAGGGCCTCACATGTTCTAGGCAAATGCCATACCACTGAGCTACAGTTCCAACCCTGTCTTTTTTCTTAACTGAATCAAACCAGTTTTGTTAGTGATAATGGGATTAGTTCAAGAGTGGTTATTGGAATCTAAAAGATAGAACTAGGATCAGGAATAGATAAAGCTCAGACTCTTGATTCAAAAATGAGTGCCAGTGGGTTGGAGTGAAGGCTTTGGAATGGGATTGGGATGTGCAATAGGAGAGTTCATAAAAGTGACTGCAAGCTTGGCAGGAGTCAGTTGTGAAAAGGTTGGAGAGGACAGTTGGCTATTTGGTGCAGCTCTTTCTTGATTCTCTTTGGTAGGACCTGTTTGTAAAAAGAGCCTCATTTCTTTGCCCTCACCCAGTTCCCCCCAAAAGGTTGAGAGAAACTATATGGGGGATGTCATTTAATGAGACACATCATATAATCCTTTGGGTGTCTCTTCTGCCAGAAATGATAGTCTCTTCTCTTCCCACTTGCCACAGCAGTCCCTACTGATACACTGGGAGTGCCTGCAAGACTTGGCTCTATAACTGTGTGTGTGATCTCAAAAAATGCAAACTTCAGAAAAATAGTGTATGGAATAAAATAGACTGCAAACAGCAAGCACACAGCCTAAAGATCTTGTGGATTGGATGCATATTTTCACATTCTGACTCTGGCTAACTTGGGAAAGGTCAACATCACATTTAGTGACTGATGACCTGACAGTTTCATTCTCCCTGGCTTGAATGTTAAGATGCCTGTGTACAGACCTATGAAGAAAGAGATAGGCTAGCCTTTTACCTTGGCCGGTGTAACATGGATATTTTGTGAATAATTTGAGTTCCCCTGTGTTATGTGGAGTAGAGGCAGTAAAGGCTTATTTCCTCTCAGCACCTTCCCATATAATTTGTGTGACCTTTTTGTTCCCTTGAAGAGTGATTCGCCAGCCAGTGGGCAGGATTTTCTTTGCTGGCACAGAGACTGCCACACAGTGGAGCGGTTACATGGAGGGAGCAGTTGAGGCTGGAGAACGGGCAGCTAGAGAGGTAAGCCAAGGCACTCTCGCTCCTGAGTCATGGCAGCATTTTTAGCATCTAGTCTTTCTGGTTCTTTTTTTTTAAATGGGTTTATAACATGTTTATGAGGCTAGATGTTTTTTTCACTGACACATCATAATCATACATATTTGTGGAATACAGTGTGATAATGTCAATAAATGCATATAGTGTATGGTGATAAAATCAGGGTAATTAGCATTTCCTTAACAGCAAGCATTTATCATTTATTTGGAACATTTAAAATTACCTCTTATATCCATTTTGAAATATGCAGTAATCATTGCTAACTGTACCCACCCTATTGTGCTATAGTACACTAAAACTTACTCTTCCTCTCAAACTGTATTTTGGTATCCATTATCCATATTCTCACTATCCCTACTCCCTCCTACCGTTTTCAGCCTCTGTTCTACTCTACTTCAATGAGATCAACTTTATCAGCTTTTTTCATGTGAATAAGAACATTCAGTATGTGTCTTTCTGTGGCTAGCTTCATTCAATTAAGGTCCTCTAAGTTCATCTATAGTGTCACATATGAAAAGATTTCATTTTTCTTCATGGCTAATATATTTCTTTAGCCATTAATCCCTAGCTCTTGACACTGAAAGAATCTGGTTATCTTATTTCTCTGCCCTTCACTCATGGGGCTTTTCTGTGAACATAGTACTTTAAATCTGTTAAAACTAAATATGTTAAACCATCTTATTTCATAAAGCCATGCTCACTTTCTTTCAGGTTTTAAATGCTCTTGGGAAGGTGGCCAAGAAGGATATATGGGTGCAAGAACCTGAGTGTAAGGTATGTCTGACTGCTCCATCTCTGTAGACTAATAACAGTGCATAAAACTCACATCTCCCTTCTTTTTAACCTCTGATTTCACTATAGATACAACTATCGAGGGTATATCCATGAACAGTAATACAAACTGGTTTTGTTTCTCCTTATTGGAGAAAGTTTTCTGCTAATGAATGTGTTCATTCATCCAGGATGTTCCATCAGCTGAGATCACCCGTACCTTCTTGGAGAGGAACCTGCCTTCTGTGCCTGGCCTCCTGAAGATTATTGGAATATCAACCTCGCTAACTGCTTTCGGGTTTGTGTTGCAAAAGTACAAGCTACTGCCACAATCCTGAAGTTTCCTTACTCATTCTCAGTACCACCAATCACAATCAAAAGGAAAGGGTGGATTAATTAAAGGGTGTGTCATTGAGCCATTTAAGTGCACTTGATTTAAACCCTTTTCAGTTTATTCTCAGTCTGTGTTAAAGTAAAAATAACCCAAAGAATTATCTAGTTAATTTCAGTAAGACCAAGTTCTGTCTTGTCTATGTAGACTAACTCATGTTTGTTGCTCTATTAAAACCTTGTGATTATTCTTTTGATTTCAAGAAGTTAAAGTGTTCATGAGAAGCAACTGTCTTTTTCTCACCTTTAATGTAAAACATCTAAAGATTTCAGATGATTGCATTTGGTTTTTCTCTGTAGAGCTGGAGTAAGTTAAGACTTTGCCTGTGACATCTTTAGAAACTGATGAAGTATTGGTACACAGCCCAGAAGTTCACAGCTTTCTAGGGTGACCAACTGGCACTATGGATAAGGGTCCCAGAACAGTGTCCATCTCCTGTTCTTCATGTTTAAAAGACTCAAATTTTTGGCTGGGGATGTAGCTTAGTAGCACAATGCCTGCCTGGAAAGTGCAAGATCCTGGGTTAAATTCCCAGAACTAAAAGAGAGAGAGAGAGAAAGAGAACGCTCAAGTTTTTAAAAACCCCTTCCAAAAGTTTAAAATGCAAAAATGTTCCCTTTTAAAAATGTTTTTATTTAAGAAGAATTAAACACTTCCAGAGAAAATCAGCCAACCCAAGTCTATTAGAATGTTAATTTTATCCTAAATGCAAACTTAATTCTCTGCACCAATGTGGAGACTTAAGGTCTTCCAGTGTTTATCCTAAGAGCAAAGAGCTGGATTTTTCTGCCACTTTTTATCTTGCAATTCAAAAGCATTTTAGCTAACTTACGTTTTGATAAGGACTTGAGTATGGTCCAGTACATGAGCAATTGTCATGTGTCATATCAAAGTGCTGTGAGAAATCTCATCCCTGATTACTTGCAGTTATTTCTGTTCATGTACTGATTAACTCAGTCTTGATATGCCTTGAGAAATGTTGGTTTAAACTTAAGAACTGGCAACAGTTTTAACAATAATCAGATTGTTATCATATTGAAATCTTGGATGTTGGAGGCCTCCTGAGGATGCAGGTTCCCCTCTTCTCCAAGTTTTAGAAAACCAGTGAATTCATCCTAGTTAGATCAACCCTCCTAAGCGGCAGATTGAGTATCAAAATGAGTGCCAGTCTACACATACTTAGACATGAAATTGGAGCTGAGAACACCCACCATGTGTGGGCTTAACCCACACAAAGAAGATACCATAGATCTTTTCTCTGAACAAGAGAAATAAAAGTCAGTTTAAGAGGTTGACAGACCTACCCTAGCTCTACTAAGACATCTCTTTCACAGTTCTGAAATCTCTGACCCCGAAGTTAACTTCAGAATTAAAAACTCAACCTACCTGTCACAATTAATGTTAAATAAGGTCTTATACTCCACTGAAGAAAAAACTTGAATGTTATGATGTGTGTTTCATTTGATTGTGAGCTTAGTGTCTAATGTTCCATATCTGAAATTTGCCCCAGTGCTAATATGCATATTTGTGTGATTTGCCATTAAAGTAAAATTTTGCCTTTGTGGTACTGTTTTGTTTGTTAATAAAGTGCACTGCCACCCTTAATAGCCTCATATTCTCTGCTTTTTATAGGTTTATTTAGAAGGTTCAATGGCTTTTTTTCTTCCAGATTTTTTTAGTTTAATTGTTTATTGGTACGTTTTAGATATACATAATGATAACATGCACCATAGGGAATTTGTATTTGTACATGATATATCACGATTCTTTTTCCCCCATTCCTCTCCCATCCCTTCAGCCCCCTTTTCCCTCCTTACTTACAAAAACTTTCCATTTTTTTCTTGTATTTCTTCTTTTCCCTTCCTTTCTTTCCCACTCCCCTTTCCCACCAGAACATTTTCTTTCTATTTCACAATATTTCTTATGCATTTTCTATTTCACAATATTTGTTATACGTTTTCTATTTCACAATATTATACATTTTGGTCCTTATTTACACTTTCAGTTGTTCACGCCAAAGAAACAATGCAATATTTACACATGTCCAATTTATTTCATTTAAGAGTATGGTCTCAAGGTGCATCCATTTACCTATTAATGTTTCAAGTTTATCCTTCTTTATAGCTGAGTAGTACTCTATCATGTTAAAATAAAAACCACATCTTCCTCATGCATTCATTGGTTAATGGGCATGTGGGCTATTTCCAAGATTTAACTATTATAAACTGCTGCTATAAATATTGGTATATATATATCACTGTGGTATGATGGTTTAATTCTTTCAGGAAGATACTAAGAAGGGGACTAGCTGGGTCAAATGGAACCTCTAATTTTACTTTTTTGAAGAACCTCTACACTGATTTCTATACTGGTTGCACTGCCACCAACAGTGGAGTCTATATTCCCACAAACAGTGGAGAATGGTTCCTTCTTCCCCACAGCCCTACCAGTTTGTGTTACTGTTTGATTTGATAATAGCCATTCTTTCTTAACATGATATCTCAGTATCGTTTTAATCTGCATCTCTCAAATGAACTAGTTTACCACATGCCAGATACTAAAACTAGACCTGTATCTCTTAGTGTGCACTAAACTAAAAATGAATCAGAGATCTAAATATTAAAACAGAAACACTAAATCCACTGGAAGAGAGAATAGGTAGAACTCTCAAAGATGTAGGTTATAGACATATCTAGAATAAAGAACTCAAATCATACCTCCCAAATTTAAAGACCCAATCAAAAGTGGGCATCTGAAATGAATAGATACTTCTCAGTTGAAGAAGTAGAAATGGAAAATGTATGAAAAAAGATTTGGTAGCTACTTACAGCAGGAGGTGACATTGTGGCATTACCCTCTGGAGAATAGGCTTTAAAAACCATTTGGTATTGAGACTAAATTCCACACTGAGTTTGACTCTCATGTTTCTGAGGTTGTCTGGGAATGGATTAAATGCTGGAATGTTGGATTCAGCCTGACTAGGCTACATGTGAGGCTTCTGAATTAGCTTATACCTTGAGCACATCACTTTGGTTCTCTGCCTCAGTCATTCTCCCCATCTGGGAAAGGATGAGCTGCACCAGATTTATAAGGATTTTTCTCATGACAGAATTATGTAATTTATGCATTTTGTTGGTAGTACTGTTTCTATTTTTGCTCATTGGTATGGCAGGGACCCAATAATTAGCCTTTCTGTATCTTTGTTCACTCCTTGTCTTAAATTGGCTTCACTAGGAACAGATTTCGAGATGAAGAATCAAGGCAGAAAGTCTATCTGAGACAGAGCTTAGGAAATACACATAAGGGTATGAGGAAGGCAGAGTAGGGAGGAGGAGAATCCATCTAATATGCAGCTATGACTGAGACGTCAGGAGATCCCACTGGAGAGTGGGGAAAACCTTCAGAGTTGTCCCCTATGGAGGAAAGGAAGTCTGCCCTATGTATCCCTTCATTAACCACCCTCTGAGAAAGGGTACTATCTTGATTGAGGCAAGACCAGAGACAGTACTGAGTGAAGAACTACAGCTGGGAATTTAGATTGGCCTGTATTCTCAGAATCTAGAGTGCAGGATATAGAACCACAGTATCTGTGCCTTTGGTTCCACAGAAAGCTGCCTTTTCACATGTTAGACATTGAGGACTGCAGCTTTTGTTTTAATATATGGAACTGGAGTTATCTATGAATTTATCCCTGTTAGATAAAGGGACATTTACAAGGTTGTATTTCTGAACCATATATGGAAAAAATGCCACAATTGTAAGGAACCCTGGAAAAGATTCAATTTCTATCCATCTACAGATTACTAGCAAAGATTAAAGGGAAAATATGTACTGTAGGTATAAACAGGAGTCCAAAATCTAGTGTCTTTAGAAGGCATATAGCTAAAAATGAAGGGCAGCAGGCATGAGACATGTAGTGGAAAGTATGGCTGGCTTAAGAAGTAATGTGCCTCTCTATAGAGCATTTATATTTTAATAACTTTAAATGATTGTTGTATTAGTTACTTTTATTGAGACAAAATACCCAACACCCAAAGTTAAAGGGATTTATGTAGCTCACAGTTTGTAGAGGTTTAAGTCCCTAGTTGGTTGGCTCCAAGGCAGGATGGCACATGGCAGAGTGGGGTCACAGAGGAAAACAATTCATGGCACCTACAAGGTAGCAAAAGTAACAAGAGTGACCTTAACAGCATCTTTCAACCCCTCTCATACTATAGGCTACTGGGATTAGGGCAGCACCAAACCAATCAGTGGACAATTTTACTAATCACCCACCCTTAATCCCAGCATTGAACTGTGAATCATCACACACTCTAGATCCAGGCATCTCTGAGAAAAACTCTACCTATGACCATGTGAGGCTTTGGGGGGACATCGAAACATGATCTATAACACTGACCTATCAAAACACATCTGAACATTTAGCTCAAATGCCCAAATTGTCCTCAAGTCCCTTACAAAGTATCAAGTCCCTTGGTAGATACAGATCACCTGAATTACAAACTCTTTTTGAATGCATTTGATTTTCTTGAGCAACATCATATGCAACCATTTCATAAAACTACCTGAAGCAGGTGAGAGAGGCATCAATTGGAAGGGCCAAAACGCAAAACAAAGATAAAAAAAAGCTCTCATATACTGGCCCTCAAGAAATAACCCTCTCCTCCAGATCATATTTCCTGCTATGTCAATGTCGTGATTGACAGGAGTGGTGCCAGACTTTGGAAAAAGCTACCTTGCAATGGGATAGAAATTGACTCTCTTCTGTCAACATTTCATCTGTGTTGGTTATGATATAATTCCAGTAAATATACCATCAACATTGGGTTAGCTTCTTAAAACCATACTGTTTGCTAGGTGGCCATAAAAACCAAGACATGTCCCTTAGCCAAAAGTTACCAAGACATTGAAGAGGATAAAAACAAAGGAAAGTAAGAGGTAATAGCAACAGTTCTTCCTCTATCAGCACTCAGGGTTTTCTCTTCTTTGATCAATGCCAGTTCTTCAGAGTTCAAAAGCAAAGGCAGAACTAAAAATGACAGCCGGTGTGAATTAGTTGCTTTAACCAGGAGCCAGGTGTCTGAACATAGCTTTGAATCCCTCATGTAAAAACATTGATTAGTTAATTTATTGTTCCTTCAAGGTGCATTATGAAACTTCCTAATAAGTCTTTCCTTAATGTACACATAATCCATAGGTTGCTTATTTACACTCCTTTACAGTCACACCTCAATGGAAATAAAGTATTCCTATTTAGTGAGCATCAGATATTTTCAATGTGCCACTAGTATTGACAGATGAAGTTAGGTGGAGTGCAATGGCATGAGTTTATGCTGGGGGAGGACAGAGGATAAGGAAAGAAGAGAATCAGAGAGGTGCTTAAAGGTCCCCATAGCAACACACTAAAGAGTGGGTTGATAGCACCAAAGTGAACACGTGAACCTTGTGTCATGCCTAGACAACAACTCTAAAACTCAGAAGACTTGTCTTACAGAGTGTGGTAAAAGTGAGACAGTACAGGTAAGGGCTTAATTTACCAAGCACTCAAAAAGTATCAGCCAAACAGCACTTTTGTAAGTGTTATTAGAAGTTACTACTTGGAATTTCTTCTAATCATTCAACACAACTGTATTGAGTAACTACCATGTGCTAGGTAGCCACCATGCTGTGATTCAGCACAGTCAGCTGTAGACTGACAGCAGTATATTCAGTGGGGCTCTGGTCAGTACTGTTACAGAAAAGCATAAGCTACTGTGAATGTTGGCAAAGGAAGTGAGATTTAATGGGAGGTTACTACTAGGGTGTGGCCTAAAGTCTCTATAAGCATCTGCATTTGCAGAAAATCAGAAAGGGTTCCATACAGGACAGAGAAAGTAAAAACAAACAAAAAAAAAACAGATGGCATGGCTAACTGATAAAGTAGACCACAACAAGTAACATCAATCAGTGCTGAATGTTAAGTCTCATTTGTCCTTTTCACCACAGTTCACTCCATCCGTTTTTTACTGTCTCCCTTATCTGTTCTGCCCTTCTCTGTACCTGGAGATCTTTATCAACTAGGATTGATAACCATCCTATCAACTATCAACCATCTTCAGAGCCCACATACTAAAGGGCTGCTTACATTTGTTTTAAGAGTGCCATCTTCTGGCCAAATGCTGCTGTTTCCTTCAATACAAACAGGATCCAAAATAGTCCCCTGGGCAAACCAAGATGTGGCACCTTCACCTTGAACTTCCTCCAAACACTTCTGCCTGTGATCGCTTACTTTGTCAGTTGTGGCACGGGTCCAAAATGTTCATACTTAATATTAAAAACATTTCCTC
The DNA here is from genome assembly GCA_004027455.1 of Hydrochoerus hydrochaeris. Lineage (NCBI taxonomy): Eukaryota > Metazoa > Chordata > Mammalia > Rodentia > Hydrochaeridae > Hydrochoerus > Hydrochoerus hydrochaeris. The sequence goes on along the minus strand of PVLA01000250.1, from coordinate 261,857 downwards.
TCCCCTATTTTCCCTTAAAGTGTGTGTGTGTGTGTGTGTGTGTGTGGTTGTTACAGCTGCTGGGTTCGTCAGCCTCCATTGTGTCCACCTGAGTAATAGGCAAAGCCAAAAACTGACAGGAGCTCAGAGATGGAATTGCTTTCACCTTAGAAAAGGGAAGGGAACTAATTTGAGGATATCAGGATAAGGGAGGATGGAGGGAAGTTTTCAACAACTGCCTTGGCCATATAGAGAGACAGGAAGTAAGGAGGGAAGCCCAACTTCCTAAATTTGATCACAAACATCATATACTGGAGATTTGCATGACTCTTCAAGGTTTTGTGATGCCAAATTTGTTTCTTTTGCACACTGTATTTTTTAGACATATTTGTTTCTCTCAGACCACCTTATAAGTCAGCAAAGCACCCTGGATTAGAAGCTATACAAATTTTTAAAAGCCATACAACTGATTGTGCTTGGCATCTTGAGCAATGCCTGACTCCCATGGGTTCCAATTATGAGATCCTTGCAGAACTACACAGAATTTCAGCAATTCTTCCCCTGGCGAGATTGACAGCCTAACTGGTGAACTATTTATTCCAGTCTAGGTATACATTTAATATGTCTGGGAGTCACCTAAATTTACATTAAGGAAATGAACAAAAATGATCTTCTTGCCTGTGTGTAGATTCTTCTGGCTCCCATGGCCTTTGGTATCACATCAACTAGAAAACATAGGAGAAGATATAAGGCCTCTAGATGGGCCCAATGAGGAGTTGGTATTAGACTGGCCTGGTATGTAGGCTGTGCAGAGCAAGCCAAGCTGTGTATCCTGAAGGCAAGTTTACTGGGCGATGGGACCAGTAAAATTCTAAGTATTACCCAATACACCATATGCTGCTAGTGAGGTCAGACAAAGGGAGTGGATGAAGGCAAAGGAGCTATTCTCAAGAAAAGCCTGACTATGGCAACCAGTTGATTTCTATGGGTTTTATTAGTGTTTTATTGCTCTTGTAACACATTGTCCTACACTTAGTGGTTTAAAACAATACAAGCTTACTGTTTTAGTTCTGAAGATTAAAAGTTCAAAATGAGTTTTACAGGCTGGTTCCTTCTGAAGACTCTAGGGAAGAATCCATTCCTTTCCTTTCTCAGTGTCTGGTGACGGCTGACAGTCCTTGGTTTGTAACTGCATAATTCCCATTTCTTGTTTCCACAGACGCATCACTCACTCCTCATATGGGTCCTCCTGTCTGCCTCTGATGAGGACCCTTATGATGACATTGAGCCCACCAGGATAATTTCCTGGTTTTATCATCTTTAACATACTGACCTATGCAATATTCTTTTGCCATATAAGATAGCATTTTTATTGGTTCCAGGATTATGATGTGAATATCTTCAGTGAGGCACCATTCAGCCTATCATGTGGGGCTTGATGTTAGTGAAAAATGAAAGTTGAACACCAGCAATGGCCTGTCTTTAAATTCCTGCTATTCCAGGCACCTGAAGTTGAACTTTTAACGATTTAGAACAATCTCTAAGGTCTACTTTCCTTTTTATTTACACTACCCAAGCAAGACAGTGATCTTTTAAAAAATGCAGATCTGATCCTCTCAGTCCAGGCTCACTTCCCTTTGCTAATTACTCACTGCACTTTGGATCTGACATGCTTTGGCTCCCTATGCCTTGTATGCTGAGTCCCCTCCCAGCTTTCTGCTTCTGGCCTTAAGCCACTCCCTTCCAGTCAGCTAGTTCTTTTCATAAATCCTCAGAAATACTCAGGCTTTTCTGTCTCAGTTCCCTGTCTCTAGAAGATTCTTTTCTCCATTCCCTGCTTGGCTAAATCCTGATGAAACAGCACTTCCTCCAAGATACATTCCTCATAGTCTTTTCCCCACAACTGCTTCTCTATCCTAGTCTCTTCATGCTGTTTTTATTTTCCCTCCATAAAGACATGAAATGGCAAATTTCTTGAAATGTTTCTTCAATGTCTCTCCCAAATGATAGGTCCCTCTACAAATGGACTAAATGTCTGTAGAGATCTGGAGTCCATCATCCCACCAAGCAGAGGGACAGAATTTTGGGTGGCCAAGCTACTTAGATTCAGGCACATGACCACCTTACTCATTTACCCAAAGTTCAACACAAATACAATCATCCTCTTTCTGTGCAATAGGATGTGAAAAGTATTGGCAAGTACTGCCTTAAACCAATGTTTTTGGGTACAGATAGAGATCTAAGCCAGCAAGGATCAAGGATCACTATTAATATTTAGGTTTTGCAATGAAACATCACTTGCATGCTAAAAATTAAAACACACTGTCATTTCTCAGGACCACAATTTCATATGCTGTCCAGTATCGTAATGATAATGACATAACTTCAAATGTATCCAACCACAAATTCAAGTTTGCTGCTTTTTAATTATTTTACTCCCATTATAAACTGCCCCCAAAAGACAGAATTTAAATGAGTTAGTTAGTAGCCAGAGGTCAGTCTAGAAGAAATAATTGATAGGGCCAGTCCTCAGAACTCACCAGGGCTCCTTGGATTTAAATTGGAATCCAAGAGAGAAACATTTATTCATTATTTATTTCATTCAATCATTTATGACATTCCCAGTCTCTAAGGGAAACTGAGTATTTGGATGAAATATAAAAATTAACAAGCACAGACACGGAAAAAAATCAAACCAGCTCACAAGGGCTAGGACTGATGCTGGGCACACTCAGGTATGGTGTCCCAGCTTCCTAAACTTAAGTCAACCTCCTGCACCCCCATATCCTGACCCACCCCCCTCCACACATGAGTCTATGACAGAAATTGATAGAAATTTCTCATTAGGTAAAAAAGAAAGATGGACTGGAACCATGTTAACGTCTTTTGGCATCAGACATATGCTTTAGAGTGTGTGGCAGATAACACCCTCAGTGGATTGGTGTCCATGGAAACAGCGACAGAGGCAGGGAAAGGAACCCACGTCTGGCACAATACCTTTTCTTTGGTCAGAGGCAACATGATGGTGTGATCAGAGTGAGAAAAAAACCCAGCAGCCTCAATGGTTAGGGAGTGTTCAGCTGGGAAGGAGGGCTCATACGCCACGGTCTAGCCACCCTCATCTGGGGTTAGACAACTCTGGGGTGTCTCAGGGCTTGACAGAGGATAACAAGAGGAAATTCAGGGCAAGATGCACTTTCAAGCTCAGGCAGAAGAGCCTCTCATACAAAGAGCAGAGGCTAGAAGGCTGCTAAGGCTACTGGACATGGCACCTCAGTCCTGTACCCTGATGCAGATCTATCTCTGGGAAAGGATGGACACTGGATATTTTAACTCTTTTGTTGTCAACTGCTGGCCCCACATGGAACCTGCTGCCCTGCCACTCCACCCTTCTAGGGCATTTAGTGTCATTAGTACTGCCAGCTGCAAGGGTAGGGGAAGAGCCTCACTGAACTCAGTCTACTCTCCTCTCTGGCTTCCCAAAGAAGGAAATTCTGGAGTTGAGTTGCTAAATGCAAAATGCAGATGTTCTCCAGGGTCATAGCAGGAGAGGGCACCCAAGGTAGAAGGAATAGTGGGGCCTCCAGGTACAATTCCCAGGGAAAGGTGCTTGGGTCCCAGTCCAGTGGGTAGACAGAAAGCTAATAGAAGTCATCACAGCCTTCTCCCTCTTTTTTCGTGTAGCTTTCTCACCCATACAGTTTTTCATACAGTTCTATCAAACAGGGAATGCCTCCTCTGAGGTCAAGCCATGATACATGTCCTTTTAGCGTGTCCCTGCTGAACTCTGGAAGTACCAGATATATTTGGGACCTCTTTTCTCCATTGTCAGATCTGGAGAAAGAAAGAGATCACCCACTGAAGGATGCTGCTCCAGAAAAGGGCCAAGGGAACACATGAGAAAAAACTGCCGCCGAGGAGTTGTGCAGAAAGAGTAGCCCAAATGGTGATGGGGGAGGAGTCACTGAGCTCCCAACATCCTGCAGTTACCCTGTGTTGCTGTGGCTCAGAATTGCATTGTCAGAGGAGACTTTCTCCCAGGATTGACCGGGTTTGGTGAAGCTCATTCATTAAGTGGAGATCTGCCAGGGAAGCCTCTTCATGAGCCAAAGATACATTTTAAAAGACTCCAATCCAGAGACTTTTTGATGTAATGTTTCAGACAGTGTGACAAAATGGAATAGGAAAATGTTATACTTTGGTGAACCAGTCCTTGCTGGAGTCCCTCAGGTTCCCTACCTAGACAGCGACTGGCCTTTCTCATAGCCACCTGCTCATCTACCTTCTCCTCATCGGCCCCATCCAGTGCAGTTCTCAAAAACTCCCAGGGAAGGACAATAAAGAAATGAAGGCAAGAGTGAAAATGCAGAAAGCTGAGGTCAGGTGGAGCCCTTTCTCTTGGTAGAGAAAAGAATCCACCCAAGGACTGCAGCATGTTTATTTAGTCATTCAGCAGGCTGATGTCAGGTGAAATTCCTCTGCCTAACAACTTATTTGCTGAGCTTACCTCAAGTGCTCTGTGTTCTCGAGGCTGGCCTTGCTCAAGCCCCACATGTGTGATCGATCTTCAGCTTCAGCTGCTCCCCACACTCACCCACTTACTGCTCATATAGATCTCTCTTTGTTTTGTTCACCATATATTTACATGTATTAATGGATGCTGTCTCAAATCTTTTGAGAAGTAGCAGACAATAAACAAATACATAAACACAGCAACAGATTGTTTAGTCAGGTGAACAAACATCAAAAGTATATAACAGAAATGTTTTCCAAAATTTTTTAGATAATTATTTTTAGGACTTAGGAATGTAACTCAGTGGTAGAGTGCTTGCCTAGCATGTGTGACACCAAGATTTGGGATGCTCCAAAAATCAATTATTTACTTTTTGTTAACATAAAGTTATAAGAATTGAAAAGCTAGCCAGTAATCCCAGCACTTGGGAGGCTGAGGCAGGAGGATTGTTGCAAGTTCGAGACCAGCCTGGGCTACAAAGTGAGCTCAAGGCCAGCCTGAACTACATAGCGAGACCCTGTCTCAAAAAGACCAAAAAAAATTTGAAAAGCTGTAATACTGGTGATTATAATGAATGGTCACAGTGAGATCACCATAATCTGACTACACAATTTGCTATTGTTCTTAGCTGTTTCTTTTGACAATTACAATTATTATTAATTGAACAAATCCAGTTGTCCTTTAGTATCCATGGGAGATTGGTTCCAGGACTAAAATCTTTAGATATTCTAATCCCTTATAAAAATGTGTGGCATTTACATATAACCAATGCATATTCTCCCATATACTTAAATCATCTGTAGATTACTTATGATGCCTGATGCAATGTAAATGCTATGTAAATAATTGTCATTCTGTATTATTTATGGAATAAAGACAAGAAAAACCTCTGTACAATTCAATATAGACACAAAAATTTAATATTTTTGACCTGAGAATAGTTGAATGTGTGGATTCCACATCTAATGTTTGGGGTTTATAATTTAATATTTTTGACCTGAGAATAGTTGAATGTGTGGATTCCACATCTAATGTTTGGGGTTTTCAGAACTCATCCTCAAACAATTCTCTATTTATTCCCAACCCCATGACTTCTCAAATTATATCACCAGGTGCAACCTCCTTTCTGAATTCCAATACAATACATAGAGTCAACAGCCTATTGAAAATCTCCACTTGGATGTCCATGGATATCTGATAGTTCTAGTCTACTGTACCAGATCAAGCCACCAGAGTCTCTGGTCTTCATAATAACTGCCTTGGCCTCCTAACTACTCTCTCATTTCTTCTCTTACTACACAACAGTCTGTTTTCCACAGAATAAATTGTATCACACACTGGATTTCTCAAGAAATAGACTCAGGCAGAGATTTGCATGTAGGAAATTACCTGGAAAGTGCTTTTTGGATCAACACCTATGAAGGAGTGAGGAGGCCAAACTCCACAGAGGTGCAGTTGAATTACAAAGCAATTATAATAAGGGCTTCAGCTGATCACATGGGGTGCTCTATCTCTGATGCAAGGTGTCTTAGGCAAAGTCTCTCATTGCTCAAAATACCTGATGCCCAAAATTAAGGAAAGAAAGGTTTATTTAGATCACAGTTTGTGGAGGTTTCAATCCATAATCAGATGGCTTCAAGGCAAGGTGTTGTGGCACAGGGGCAACAGTTCAAGGCAGCAGAAGATAGCAAACATGACAAGAGCAAAAGGGGAAGAAGAGCAAGTTGCTTTTCCTCATATTGTAAGCAGGCTACACGCCTCTGGGTAAGTGTAGCACTCACACCATCTCTGAGCCTTCATCCTGAGCACAAACTCAGAATGTTTACAAAGTGAGGACCTTGACTCCCTCCTGATTCACTTAGTTAAACCTCTAAACTTCTCAAGTGTGACACAATGTATCAACCAATACACAAGGATAATCCTTTGTACTTTCTTACTGCCTATTCATTGAATGAGGCCAACCCTAGGAATTTATGTGTCTGTAAGCCAAGGAGATTTCTTCAGCCCCCAGAAAGGGACACATCTATGAGCAGTCACATCCCAACTTTCAGCAGCTAGTAACATGACTGCATCATTTCCAAATGGGAGTTCTTGGCAGCACATTACAGAATAATTCTTGTAAGCATTTGGCAACATGTCTACTTTCCTACTAGAAATGCTCCAATTGATTTTCTTCACACTTAAAAACCAAAACCCTTACTATGGCCTAAGACTTTTCACATGATCTGGTCTCTAACTCTTCAGTTTCATTTCCTATTGGTCATTTATTTTCTGTTACTCTTGGATCTGCCGCATTAGCCACTATGCTATACTTTTAAAGCTCCAATGCATACCCTCACCTCTGGGTTCTGTATTTGTTTTTTTTTCTGAGTTGCACTTGCCCCAAATATCATAATGACTTATTCCCTTACTTCATTTAGGTCTCTGTTTCAAAAAAGTCACTCTCCTTAGTCAAGCCTAACCTGACCATGCGGTCTGCTATAGACATCCCCTATCAGCAAATCACTTGCCATTCACTTGCTTTGTTTACTTTGCCTTGATAACACTTTTCTCTATCCAAGAGTATATACTACACTATATATTTTTTATTGACTACTTATTAGAATTTAAGTTTTATGAGGAAAGGGAGTTTTTTCAGTTCTGTTCAAAATTACATGCTTAGTACCTAGAGAAACACCTGGAAAAGAGAGTATTCAATATATATTTTCTGAGTTATCGTTAAATGGTGTCTTGGTTAAATTTCTCTTTACTGAGTCAAAATACCTGACACCCAAAATTAAGGAAAGAAAGGGGTTTACTTAGCTCACTGTTTGTGGAGCAACAGAAGCAAAAGCAGGGAGAATAAGTCTCTTTTCCTCCTTTGTATTGTATGCAGGCCACCTCAAGAAAAGGAGCTGATCAAGCTGAAAACAATACAGGGGCAGAGAAAAGGGGTGGGCAATACAATGTGGGCCTTAATAGTCCAAGCATCCATCATTCTCTTCTAAAACAGTTGTGAGTTTTTTCTTCACTGCCCCTGTACAAATCCACAACTTTCTCCTGAATTTTACACAACCCAGAGATGATTCTGGTTTTGAAAAAGGGTTTTACAGCAGGTTAGGAAAAAGAAATATAATATAATGAAATGGCCTAGAGGTAGGACAGGCAGATGTGTCAAACCCAAGAGCAATAGCTGAATTCTACTCAGTGTTTTGCCTTACAGGGAAGTGAATTTTCAAGAATAGACTGAATCAGAATGTTTAAAGAAGAAATGGTTAGGGATTAAAGATGTAAAGAAAGCTCAAAGAAATGGTCAAATGATCAGAGATCAGAGGCAGAAATGCCATTCTGCTGGAGAGGTATATGACATGTCAGTGACTGATCACATGAGCTCAGCAGAAATGACAAGAGCAATTACATCAGACAGTAGAAGTCCAAAGTAAGGAAAGGATCTCATTAGATTAGTTATTTCTGGTACAGAAGCTTGGCTTCTATTGTCCACAGGCTGAAATGTCATTAAGATTACTCACCAGGAGAATTTTCAACTCAAATTAAGTCCTTTTCAGCACTTAAAAAATTAACAGGAAACAACAAAACTGATCAACACATTTCACTAAGTTGTCTACTCATGCCCTTATGGTGAAGAACGTTCTAGATTATTGTTTGATTACAAGGTTTACTCCTTTACTAAAATGAGGAATGAGTGGGGACAATACCCTTGATTTTGTAAAGATAAGTCATTCTTAGTAAAAGGATCTTAATAGATACCCAAGGGACAAGATCCTGCAGGGTATGCAATGATGGAGGAACATGTAACTGGGGACAAATAGGACTGAAGTTTGAAAGAAGGCAGTTAAGAGGAATGGTGAATGTTTGCGGAGGAAAGAGGTCTCTTTTAGGCAGGTAGAGTACACTACATCCATAGAAAAAGCAGAAACAGGGAGGAAGAAAGGGAAAGCGTCACCAAGATGCTTCCATCCAGTCACTCATGGAATGCTTTGACTTAGGATTCAACCCTTGCTCAGTTGGTGGTAGGGGCTAGGATAGCAGGATCAAAGGACAGGAAATTTTTCTGTAAGGATTTGCTTCTGACTATCTGTATAAAGGAGACCAGAGGTGTGGCAAGCATTCCATGTCCCATAGGCCCCTCTGTACCACATGACCTTATAAATAGATGGAATTTGTCTCATGTAAGATTTACACTTGTGCAGCTTTAAAGATCCCAAATTGGGATGTCTTTTTAAAAATGTTGATGAGACTGTTATATAAACAGATTGTTTCCTAAGCACACTTTTTCTTGATTATTATTACTATTTTAAGAAGAAAAAAGATAAGAAAACCCAGTTTCAGAACAGATTAGTAGGGTAGCTACAATAGTTGATATATTGCATATTGTTGTCTTTGTCAGTAGTTTTTCAGAATAAAGGATATAGGCATGATATCTTGTCTAAACAATATTAGCACAAAACATTCCTTTCAAGGAACAGAGAGAAGCTAGCTGTATAACTATCTTAACTGTTTTGCATAAATATATATATATATTTTTTTCTTTTTCTCTTACTTCCTTTCCCCTTTTGCCTATCAGTTTGTCTTTATTCTTGAAGATTTTCTTCCTAATTCACAATATCTTTTGTACATTTTGGATCCTATTTACTTGTTCAGTTTCTCACACTAGTGAGACAGTATGATTTTTACACATATGAGTCTGATTAATTTCACTTTTGAGTATGGTCTTTTTTATTTAAAGAAAAAAAAACAGAAAGAGGGTGGAAATAATGTATAATTGCAAAAAACAGTAAGAAATCACTAGTTAATAACTACATATTTTCCTTTTAGAAGTTGTTCAAGTTACATAAGTAAAGCATACAAAGTGGACATTTAAACAGTGAGAATGCAAGCGGTTTTGTTTACCTATCCAACAAAAAGTTAGTAATATAGTTATCAATCTTACACATTAAAATATACATGCAGTTATGTCCTTTAGAGTACTTCCTTTTCCTCTTTTTTATTTTTTATTATTTTATTTTAAGAAAGAAAATTTTAAAAAGACAAAATAGAAAAAAACAAGAAGAAAAGTAGAATACAGAGTTCAAAAAAATTAACATCATAAAATCACTAGTTGATACTTTACATATTGTTAACTTAACAGTAGTTGTTAAAGTTACAAAGTCAAAGCATAAAAAGTGGCTAGACACTTGAACATCGACAGTACAAACTATTCTATGCAATGATCTAACGAAAGCTCTGTAATATGGTCATCTATTTACACACCATCCATACCATTATATCCTTTAGAGCACTTTCCTTCCCTTTTACTTTTACAATATCTATTATATCTATTATAATTTTATATCTATTATACTTTTTGGATACCATTATTCTGTCCATTCTTATTATTTTTTACACTAGAGAGACGTGATATTTACTAATGTCAGTCTTGTTCATTTCACTAATGAGGATATTCTCAAGTTGCCTCTATTTATCAATAAAGACCTCAAAATCATCCTTTTTTATAGCTGAGTAGTATTCAATTGTATAAAAATACCACATATTTTTCATCCTCTCTGTGGTTGATGGGCATTTGGGTTGTTTCCAAGATTTAGCTATCACAAATTGTGCTACTATGAACATGTGTGCACATATATCACACTGTGACATGACCTTTTCAATTTTTCTGGAAAAATACCCAGGAGGAGAATAGCTGGATTGAATGAAACTTCCAATCCTAGTTTTTTGAGGAATCTCCATACTGACGTCCACAATGGTTGCACCAGTCTACATTCCCACCAACAGTGGAGAAGGGTTCCTTTTACTTCACAGCCCTGCCAGAATTTGTTATTGGTTGATTTTTTTGATAATAGCCACTCTTTCTGGTTATTGTCAGATGGAATCTCAGTATTGTTTTAATTTGTATTTCTCAATAACAAGTGATATTGAACATTTTTTCATATGTTTATGTGCCATTTGTATTTCTTCACCTGAGAAGTGCATGTTCATCTCAGTTGCCCATTTTTGGATTGGGTCTTTGAATGTAGGGGTTATGATTTTTTTTAAAATTCTTTATATGTTCTAGATAGAAGTTCTCTGTCTGTGGCACAATTGGCTAAACTTTTTCCCATTCTGTGCGTTTTCTTTTCACTCTGTTGGTGATTTCTTTTAGTGTGCAAAAACTTTTTAATAAGATGAGATCCCAGTTGTTGATTCATTGAAGTATTTCTCATGCAGTTTGAGTTTTGTTCATGGAGTCTTTGCCTACCCCTAAGGCTTCAAAATTTCTACCTACTTTCTCTTTCAGTAGATTTGATGTTTCTGTTTTAATGTTTAGATCTTTGATCCATTTTTACTTTAGATTAGTGCATGGTGATAGACATGGGTCTAGTTTTAGTCTTTAGCATAGGGAAAGCCAGTTTTTCTAGCACCACTTATTAAACAGGCTATCTTTCTTTCAGTGAAAGTGTTTGGCCCTGTTGTCAAAGATAAGATGGCTAAGTGTGTTTGGAGTTGTGTCTGCATCTTCTATTCTGTTCCCCTGATCCTCAGGCCTGGTTTTCTGTGGGCTTTTTTTGTTGTTGTTGTATTTGCCAATATCATGCTGATTTTATCAGAGTAGCTTTTTAGTAAAATTTCAGGTCTGGGATTGTGATGCACCCTGCCTTGCCTTTGTTACCCAGAACTGCTTTTGCTATTCTAGTCTTTTCTGGTTCCAAATGAATTTTAGCAGTGTTTTCTCTAGATCTGTGAGTTATGTTAATGATATTTTGATTTGAGTTGCATTAAATCTGTATAGCAGTTTTGGGAGTATAGCCATTTTCATTATGTTGGTTCTTCCTATTGAAGAGCAAGAGATATATTTCCATTTTTCAATAGCCTAGTCAATCTCCCTTCTTAGGGTACTATAATTTTCTATGCCCTTTGTTAGGTTGATTCCTGAATATTTCATTTTTGGGGGGTGTTATGAAGGTGTGCTTGTCCTAATTTCTTTGACTGTTTGTTGCTTGCATAGAGGAATGCTATTGAATTTTGAGTGTTGACTTTGTATCCTGCTATACTACTGAATTAGGATATTAAATATTCTCATTTTTGGTGGAGTTTTTGGGGTCTTCTATGCAGAGTATCATGTCATGTGCAAATAATGACACTTTAACTTCTTCCTTTTCTATCTTTATTCCATTTATTCTTTCTCTTCTCTGATTGATCTAATATTTGCAGAACTATGTTAAAGAGGAGCAGTGAAAGTGGGCATCTTTGTCTTGTTCCTGATTTTAGAGCAAAAGCTTTCAGTTTTTGACCATTTAGTTGATTTTTCATAGATGATTTTTACAAGATTGATGTAAAGACCATCTGTTCTGGTTTTCTGTAGGGTTTTTGTGATGAATGGGTGTTGGCCTTTTCAAATACCTTTTCTGCATCTATTGAGATGATCATGTGATTTTTGCCTTTGGTTCTGTTAACATGGTGGATTACATTTATTGATTTGCATATGTTGAACAATCCCTGCATCCCTGGGATGAATCCTTCTTGGTCATGATGCATAATCTTCTTGATGACTTGTTGCATCCTGTTTGCCAGTATCTTATTAAGGAAAAATTGCATCATTGTTCATTAGAGAGTTTGGCCTGTAGTTTTCTTTCTTTGTTGGGTTCTTCTCTGGTTTTGGAGTCAGGATAATATTTGCTTCTAGGAATGTCTTTGGAAGTATTGCTTCCTACAACATTATTTTGGACAAAAGAAAAATGTTATATTTTGTTTCTCTCAAAAGAACACTTTTAATTTGCTTATTGACCTCTATATATGAAGGCTCCTGGGCACCATTGTATCCTCTCAGCTCATCTTTTTGCTCCTGCCAGTGCTGCAGCAACCAGAGATATAAGCTGACATCAACAACTTCCTCAGTGACTGTTCTTATATATGAACAAGCCTGGAAGTTAAAGGGATTTAGTGTTTCCCACTTTGATCAGTGGGAAATAAATACTCCCTTCTTTGGTCTATCAGGTTATCTCTTCTGAGGTACATACTTCATGGCTCTTTTAAAGGTCCCCAGCAGACCTGAGCCCTAGTGACCCATAGCAGTGACCAGCTCCAAAACACAGCTCCCACTCCTGCTTCCTGGGGTAATTTCCCAGAGTGAATTTATACATATTTGTATAAAAACTTGATTTTTGAGGCTTTTTTTTTCAGAGGGTGGGCCACAACCTAAGAAACTCATGGCTTTCCAACAAGATATATTTTCCCTAACCAAGTAGTTCTGTGATCCAGGAAATGTATCTGGCTCTTTCACTTGTTGAGTTAATGCTGTTCTTTCAGAAAGCAACACCAATTCCTTTCATTTAAAGTCATTTTCCAGCATCTTTCCACCCAACTACAGCTCTGAAACTGAAAGAGGATGAAGGTAGAACAGCAGTCTTACAAGAAAGACTCAGGGCCAGATCTCCAAGCCTTCCTGTATTTTCAAAGCAGCACTCTTAGGCCTTGATTATGACCTTCACAGGGGGAAGGGCTGTTAAGGTGCTCATCTGCTACAAACTTGTTATATTAGACTTTCCATATGTTTATACACATGGGTCTTTTCAAAGCCTTGTGTCATTGACATGTGCACCCCTTTTAAGAAACACATAGTTAGACCTATTGATGCACCCAAGAAGGACACTTTATCCAACAAACTATTAATGCTACTCAACTAATATAGACAGGAAGACATTTGATGCTTTCACAATGAGTATGAGGAAAAATGATAATTGAATCTTTGCAAAAAAGAGGTAAGAGTCATTCCATTTGCTAAATAAGAGCCACAGGATTGTCAATCCAGAACTAAAATGAAAAGTACAGGAATCTATTATTAATTTGTTGCTGCCTGTTAGATTTGAGACACCTGAAGATTCTGACAGAGGAGATGTGGAGAATGAAGGTGCATAGAATACAGTCTCTCTCAAGAATAGATGATACTATTTTAGTCAGTGCATTGAGTGGGGAGAAATCACAACTTTAATTTTTTATCTTCCATGGTGCATTTCAACCTAGCAAGTGAAGTCTCTCCATTTCATGTGTTTGGAAACCCTGGCAAGCCTGTGATTCTACCAATCACTCTTAAAGAGGAACAATTCTGCAGTTTCTTTAAGTCTCAAACTTCAGTCTTAATGCAGTAATTTAAATGGGGAATAACCAAGCTGGACCTGGAGTCTGAAATTCTCTTCTAGTTAGGGGCTGCTGTACCATCTCACAGGGGTTAACTTTGCCTTTTCTCCTATACTCTTTGTATGTTTATGTTATTGTTATTGTTGTTGTTTCATTTTGTTTGTTTGTTTGTATTTGCTAAATGTGAATTCTGGGACTTCCTGGGTTGGACACAAAAAGATCCCCGACTGGTCCTTTCATGAGATCTTCATGTGCTCCAGTCCTGACTGTTATGGGAATTGGCTCTGTGGGGACATTATGGAATTCTTTTCACAGACTTTTATGCTGGCCCTGACTTTGACAACAACAACTCAAAGTAGTACCCTATGACCCTCTGGTTAGCCAGTTTTGGTCCTTTTCAGCTTCTGTTTTCTGGAAATATCTGTGGCATCCTTTAACTTTCTAGGCAAAACTATCTCTTTTTATTTAAAAGAGAAAAAAACACAGAAAAGAAAAGTAAAAAGAAAAGGAGACAAAGAAACAACAACAAACCCAAAACAATAAAATATAGGCTTTCAAAACAAGATGATAGTAACTTAACAGTCATTATTATATTACATGTTGTTATCTTCAAGAGTTGCTTAGATTAGCAGATATAGACATGCAAAATTGATCTTATCATAAAAGTATTAATTGTTCTTTTCCAAGAACTAATAGAATCATTAGGATTGTCATCTTAGCTATCTTATGTATATTTATACAAATTCATATATTTTTTTCTTTTCCCTTCCTTATTTCTTCCTTTCCTGTATTCCAGGTATTTTTCCCCTTTGAGCAGTTTCTTACCCTTAAACGATATTTATTGCTTTGGCTATTACAGATTGTACTGCTATAAATATAGGTGCACATATATCACTGTGGTATGATGTTTTCAATTCTTCTGGGAAAATTATCACAATTGGGATAGATAAGTCAAATGGGACCTCTAATCCTAGCTTTTTGAAGAACCTCCAGACTGATTTCCACAGTGGTTGTACCAGTCTACACTCCCACTGAGTGGGAGTTCCTTTTTCCCCACAGCCTCTCCAGCATTTGTTATTGGTTGATTTCTTGATCTTGGCCATTCTTTCTGGAGTGAGGGAATCTCAGGGTTGTTTTAATTTGCATTTGATTTCTTTTTTAAGGAAACTGTAATTTTCACTGTATAGATCTTTTACTTCCTTTGTTAGATTGATTCCTAAGTATTTCATTTTCTTGGATGCTTTTGTGAAGGGTGTGGTTTCCCTTATTTCTCTCTCAGTGAGTTTGTTGTTTGTGTACAAGAATACTATTGATTTTTGAGTCTTGACTTTCTATCCAGTTACAAAATTAAATTTGGTTATTACATCTAGAAGTCTTTCAATGGAGTTTTGGGGGTCTTTAATGTAGAGTATCATATCATCTGCAAATAATGATACTTTAACTTCCTTTCCTATCCTTATTTCTATTGTTTCTCTCTCTTGTCTAATTGCTCCAGCTAACATTTCCAGAACAATATTGAATAGGAGTGTTGATAATGGACATCCTTGTGTTGTTCCTGATTTTAGGTTGAAAGTTTTCAGTTTTTGTCTATTAAATAAGATGTTAGCTGTTGGTTTATCTTGTCTTTTATTAGCTTTAGGTAAAGACCATTTACTCTGTTTTTCCACAGGGTTTTTATCATGAATGAGTGTTGGATTTTGTCAAAATTTTTTTCTGCATCTATTGAGATGATCATGTGATTCTTGTCCTTGGCTCTGTTGATGTAGTATATTACATTTACTGGTATGCATATGTTGAATCATCCCTCCATCCTGGGATGACTCCTACCTCATCATTGTGTATAATCTTCTTGATTTGCTCCATTCTTTTTGTTAGTATTTTATGGAGGATTTTTGCATCTATGTTCTTAGGGAGATTGGCCTATAATTCTCATTTTTGGTTGGTTCTTTCTCTAGTTTCAGTATAATGGTAATACTTGCTTCCAGGAATGAGTTAGGGAGACTTGCTTCCTTTTCAATTTCATTGAAGAATTGGAGGAGCATTGACATTAAGTCTTCAATTTCTTTTTTTAAATTTTTAACAATTTTTTTTATTTAAAGAGAAAAGCATGTCAAGTGTTGAGATAATACAGAATTTCAAAAAAAAGATAAACAATAAGAAATCACTAGTTGATAAATTACATATTGTCCTCTTAGAAATAGTTGTTCAAGTTACAAAATTAAAGTAGATATTCAAATAGTGAGAGTGTAAATAGCTATGCATGCATGAGTCTCTACATGTATTTATATCTTTTCTGTATTAGAGGGAAAAACAAAACCTAGCAAGACAAAACAAAACAAATTCCTATAAAAACATGAAGCCAAAAAGTCATATAAAACCACAGTACAAGGTGATCTACAATGATTACTGTGTTGTTTCTTATTATCTTCAATGGAATTGTCTATATCATCAGGCATAATTGAATATAGCAGTACATAACAGTATTAGTAAAAATAAAACATTGTAGACAGTATAAAACTTCAAAGGCAGGTAATAATCAAACCAGAGTGGATATTCCAGTGAATCTTGTCATCTTAAGTGCAGTTGCCTATACGCTCAGACTTGATACTATCAATCATAACAGCTTTGAATAAAATCTATCAATGCAAAACAGCAATCTAACAAACCAGATTCAATTACAATCAGTCATGGTAAAACAGTGTAGGTTTTACAGAGCTTTAGATTAAGTTAATAGGAAATTTAGGATGATTACCATACTATCTCTGGTTATTTTCAGGATAAATGTCTGTGCCCTCAAATCTAGTACAGGTAGAATGACTGGAACAGAATATAATACATCTAAGCAGAGTAGTGTGAGTAATGTGGGTTTTAAATCCTGGTGCACTATTAACAATATAGTGTATGAAGGCCATCTATGTTAGAGATTCTAGCCATCCTTCTCTGCCTCATTTCTGCTATGCTATTTTTCTGCCTTTGTCTAGTTTTCTCCTTCATTCTACTGCCTGTTGAATTTCTTGTAGAATTAGCAGTGAATCTATCAGGACCTGGACTTTCCTTTGTTGGTAATGTTCTAATTACATTTTCAATTTTATTAACTGAAATTGGGTTATTCAGAAGTTTTACATCTTGATCCAGGTTTGTTGATTCATATGATTCTAGGAATCTGTCCATTTCTTCTGTGTTATCAAACCTATGAGAATAAAGGTTTTTGAAGTAGACATGATGATTTTCTGTATTTCCACAGGGTTTGTAGTGATTTCACCCTTTTCATTTCTTATTGCATGGATTTGAGTTTTTTATTTCCTCCTTTTGATAAAGTTGGCTAGGGATTTATCAATTTTATTTATTTTTTCCAAGAACCAACTCTTCCATTCATTAATTCCTTGTATTGTTTTCTTAGTTTCAGTTGTATTGATTGCTGTTCTGACCTTTGTAATTTCCTCCCTTCTTTAGGCTTTGGGTTTGACTTGCTCTTCTTTTGCTAGAAGCTTGATGTGCAGCATTAGGTTGTTCATTTGTGTTCATTCCATTTTTCTAATGTTGGAGTTTATCATTATAAATTTCCCACTGAGAACTGCTTTCATTGTATCCCACAGGTTCCAATAAGTTGTATTTACATTTTATTTCATTTGTAGATATTGTTTAATTTATTTAATTTCTTCTGTGACTCATTGGTTGTTTAAAAAGTACTATTTAATTCCCATGTGCTTATGGGATTCTTGTGGGGTTTTTTGTCATTAATCACCAATTTTATTGCACTATGGTCAGATAATATGCATGAAATTATTTCAATTCCTTTGCATTTATTTAAGCATGTTCTGTGGGTCTATTTTAGGGAATGACCCCCATGAAGCCAAGAAAAATGTGTATTCTGATGTTGTTGGGTGAAACACTCTGTACACATCTACGAGGTCCATTTGTTCATAAGTGTGATTCAGTTCTGTTATTTTTTGCTGATTTTTTTGTTTGGTTGATCTGTCCCTTTCTGACAATGGGGTATTAAGATCCACTGCTATAACTATATTATTATTTATTTGATTTTTTTATGTCTATTAAGATTTATCTTACATAGTTGGTGCTCCCACATTTGGTGCATATGTATTTATTGTTGTAATTTCTTCCTCTTGAAGTTTTCTCCTATCAAGTATGTAGTGAACTTCTTTATCTCTTTTTATCATTCTTGGTTTGAAGTTCATGTTGCCTGCAAACAAAATAGCTACCCCACTTTTTTCTGGGTTCCTGTCATATGGCGTACTGTTTTCCATCCTTTGACTTTTAATGTATGAATTTTTTTTGAGTTAAATGTTTTTCTTGTATACAGCATATTATTGGATTTTGTTAATCCACCCTCCCACTCTATTTCTTTTTATTGGTGATTTGAAGCCATTTAGTCTGAGGGATATAACATGTGTACTTACTAATATTTGACATGTTATCTTTTCTGTTGGTTCTCCACATTTTCTCTTTTTTAAGTGTTTACCCTGCTTAGTGATTTCCTTTTGCTCTTCTTCTTGGAACTTTAGTCATCTTTATCTCTTTCTAGAGTATCTTTCAGTAGCCTTTCTAGTGTTAGTTTGATGATCATGAATTTCTCCAGTTGTTCCTTGTCATAGAAGTATCTTATTTCTTCATCAATTTTGAAAGATAGTTTTGCAGAGTATATCAGTCTTGATTGGAAGTTGTTTACTTCCAGGACTTGAAATACTTCACTCAAAACTCTTCTTGACTTGAATGTTTACACTGAGAAGTATGCCATGATTATGATAGGTTTTTCTTCATAGGTGATCTATTTCTTTTCTCTGAAAGCTTTTAGTATTCTGTTAGTGTGCTGAATATCTGAGATCTTAATTATTATATGTCTGGGTGAAGATTTATTTTGGTTATGGCTAATTGGGGTTCTGTGGGCCTCATTTATCTGGATATCACATTCTTTTCCCATGCTTGGAAAATTTTCTGCTCTTATTTCTGTAAATAGTCTTATGTCATTTGTGTTGACTACTGCTTTTTCATTGACATCTATCATTCTTATATTGTTTCTCTGCATCATCTTGCAGCTGTTTAATTGTTGTTTCCTGGTTCCTTGTTATTTGTAAGAGATCTTTTCTCAATCAATAGCTTCCATCCTGTCTTTAAGGTCTGAGAGTTTATCTTCAGCTTCATTTAGGCGGTTTTGCCAGCTTTCAATGGAATTTTTAATTTCCTGAATATCCCTTTGAATCTGTTTCATGCATTCTAATTCTGTCTCCTATTGTTCATTCAGCTTTTCCATGATTTTCTTATATTGCTCTATTTTTTAGCTACATCTTCTTTGAATACACTCAACATTTCTTTCATGTTTATCATTTCATTTTTTACCTGAGATATTATTTATTATCTGATTTTCTATGTAGCTTCATGGAATTTTTTCTTTACTTGAGTTGCTATTATTTCAGAAAGTTCCGTTGTATGATTCCCAGTGTCTTCCATTTCAGTGTTACTTGGGTTTGTTCTCAATGGGCTGGAGGACTGAGACTGTATCTTGCTCTTTCATTTTGTCATTTTCCTGTGGGACATGTGCAGCTGGCCTGGTACCCTCCTGATGGATTGCACTGGGATGCTGGGCTAGGCAGAGCTTCAGTTCTCCAACCCACATGGCTAGCTGGGATGCACCCCCAAACTATGGTGCTGGGTCCTTGCCTTGTGATGAGCAGAGCTCAAAGTCTCCAGGACCCACTGGCTAGGATAGTTGTTCCATGATGGATGCCTCTGGGGCTCTGGGCTGGGCAGGGCTCAATATTTCTGGGACCTGTGTTCCTAGTTAGGCATTCCCCTGATGGGTTGCACTTGGATGCTGGGATGAACAAAGCTCTGATCCTCCAGGACCCATGTAGCTAGCAGTGATGTGCCCTTGGAGTGTGTCACTAGGGCCGTGAACTTAGCTGGGTGGAGTTGAGAGCCTCCAGGAACCACACAACTAAGCCATGGTGCACCCCTGAACTATGGTGGCAGGGCCTTGTGCCTGGCTGGGTGGAGCTTAGAATCTCTGAGTTAAAGTTCCTATAAATTAACACTTTAAATTACTGTAAAATCAGAAACTGTATTACTGTTGATTAATCTTGGAGATTTTTTACATTTCACTTGTTAGGAACAATCACTTTCATTCTCTAAATGAAAATGGTCACTTAGGGAATTTAAAATACATCCTGATAAAAAACTGACCTTGATAGTAGAGAGGTATGAATGCTTTGAAATGATTATCTCATTTTAAAAGTATTTCAGATAGGATTTAATGGACTGTGAAGCTGTGGTTTTAAATTAGTGAGTGTACCTAGTAAAAAGCTTTGGACTGATTAAGAATATGAAAGGTCAACTGAAATATTATAATTTTCCTAATAGCTTAAGTATCTTGCTTATTAATATGTCAATTATTTTGACAATTTTTGGTGGGAGGGTGGAAGCAAAGAACTATGTACTTTAGCATGTTTTACCATATCATTATAAATCATTTACCAAGTGATCACACATATGTTACCAATGATGGATCACACAGTCAAAATGTATGCATCGTCCAGGCTTCCAGAAAATTTTGATTAAATGCTTCCAAGTCACAGTTATATGCCCAATACTCCATCTTGATCTGATCTGTCAAAACCTTGAAAGTCATTACCCAAGAAGAAAAGAGAGAAAACATCTGATTAATCAGCTTTATTTTTAATTACCCAGGTGTGTACTGACTTTTGTATCTAGACATAATGGAAGATATGATAGAAAGACAACGATAACTTTACTGATCTTAAAAAAATTAAAGTCAGCTTGGAGACAGCACACAAGATAGCAAGACCTATGGATATATACTGAGTAGCATTTGAACAGCACAAGACAATTCAGTACAGAGTAAATATACACAAAATACATCATGGACAACTATGACAAGGGATAGAGGAAGACAATTAGAGAACACATCCCAGGAGATTACAGGAAGTCAGAAAAGCATTAAATTTGTATCTTAGTTGTCTGTATAGCAGTGGCTTACTGTAGACCTTGACTGATTAAGTTGCACCTCTGCGGGTTTCATTTTACTCAACTCTAAAACAGGAAGTAAAATCTAGATGGTATCTAAGATCTTCCAACTATAACAATACAGAATTATAAGGACAAATGCAGAGAATCTGGGGAGGTGAGGATAAGCACAAAGTCACAGAAATAGGAGAAAATTAGCTGTGCATGAGTGGGTAAGATCTGCTATGGAAAAGCAAGGACCTTAGGCTTATTTATTTTAAACATTCTAAGGTCAGTAAACCTGGAAAAGGGTGAGACAGGGCACTAAATTAGGTAAGGAAAACTAGCCAGGGGTCGAAACAGAGAAAGCTATACTGTGCTTCCTGTGTTCTGACTTATCTTCATGCTTCCTGCTGTATTCATTATGTGGTCACAGAATTTCATGGCACCCCTTCTACAAACTCACATCCCAGAGTAAGGAGAGGGAGTAGTTACAGATGGATTCTCTTTAGATCCTCAAAAGTACCCCCCCTTTTTTTTGGGCCAGGAAGCCAAGTGCTATTGCTGAAACAACAGTGGTCAATCCAATCAGCCTCAGCAGGCCTGGCACAGAGGGCAAATGTCTCTCCAAGAAGGTCGTGGTGATGGGCTGCACAGGGACATCCTGGATTTAGAGAACACTGGATATTAGGGTTCATGCATTTCATTCCAGAAAATCTTTACTTCCTCTAGTTTTCTGAGAGTGACTCCCTCTTTCCTACCTCTAGTCCATTCTCACTCCCTCCCAAGCCCACAATCCCTTCTCTAGCAAAAGCACTAAGAGAATGACTTTGGAGTTTTGGGGCTTGATCTCTTTGACTTCACACTTAGAAGGCTAGAAAAATAACTTTTCTTTCTTGACTCTGTCTTTTATCCATCCTTCTTTTACCCAGGAAAACTCCCTGGGTTTTATTACAGATATGATAAAGCATATTGAAAACGAATGCTTAATCTAAATATATTCCATCCCTTTGGCCCTGGAAAGAAGATAATATACTTTGATTCTTTTCTTACCTCCAATTGAGAATCATCAGGTCAGATACTTATACAACAAACATTTATTAAGTTTTTTGTTGTTGTTATTTTCTTTCTTGAGACACATCTCATAATATAGTTCAGGCTGGCCTGGTCTCACCATATAGCCCAGGCTGGCCTTGAACTCACAGAAGATATTTATTGAGTTAAAGTTTTATTTTGTTTTGGTTTCTTTTTTTTTTGCAGTGCTGAGGATTGAACCCAAGGCCTTGCACATGCTAAGCACATGCTGTATCATTGAACTACACTCCTAATCCTTACTGAGTTCTTAATATTCAGAACTCTGAGGAAATTCCTCCTCCATAAAAAAATCTTATTTTCCCAAATAACCTGCAATTAATGTGGCTTCTTCCAATTTATCATTTGAATCTCTCACTTCTGTTCTACCCATGATACCTATTTAAACATTTAAGAGCTGGATCACTCAGGGAAAGTGCATATATGTGGCTATATACAAGTATGTACTTCTTGGAAATAATTGTTCTTAGAGGAAAGACATTTAAATTTATAAAATATAACCTACCACTGACTCTGGTTCTGGCTGCCAGATTTCATCTTCTGGAATCTTCCCTATGGCATGCAAGACCTGAAATGAAAGAGCACCTTTAGTGAATAGCAAAACTGACAACATCTTTCTCTTAATCTTCTTTTTAAAACAAAAAACTAAGTGAATGTCTCTTGAAATAGCAATCAAAAATACCAAGATAAAGGCCAAAGCAGTCCATTTAACCTTTAGAAGTTTCTAAAAGGTCTTTCATCTACAGTATAAGAGATTCTGACCATCAATCTCAGGGTAAATTTTAGTAGTTGGAAACAGGTTTTAATGGTAATGAGATTACAGGAATTGTCAAGAAACATAAAAATGAATTTTCTGGATCCTAAAAGAATCATGTTTGATTCTGTAACAGACCTAAGTTATCTTTCAAATATAACCTCATGGGCTTTTCTGTAATCTCAGGCAACATGTTAAACATTTTTGTTTTTACTTTTGGGTTAAGGCGTTCCTTTCACCTAAAACTGTTGTTATAATGGAGTTTTGTGGATCTTCAGGTGGAGGCTACTGGGATGATGGTCACAGCATAGCAATGCTCCCCCTCCCATTGCCCAGGTAACCTCATTTACTTTAGTTTCTGTCACAGTTCCTGTTACTTAATTTCCCAGAAATGGCTGGTGATTATAATCCACATTGTATGAATCAATCCCCAATTAAAAAGCACTCTGCCTTTGTGATTCCACTTTGCTATTCCATAAAAATATCCCTCCCTGAGCCTTTGGGGCCTGATACTTTGGGAATAAATCCCTGTCAATGTAAATAAATCTGTCTTCAAATCCTAGGTGACTTTTCAGTGTTTCTCTTTACTGCTGCAACAGGATCTCAGACGTGTCAGATCTGCTTTTCCGAGGCATGTGTTGCCTCCTTCCCCACAGTCATTGATGCAGGACCTTACCTCTCGGGCAGCTCTCTCTCCAGCCTCCACAGCACCCTCCATGTAGCCACTCCAGTGAGTGGCAGTCTCAGTACCTGCGAAAAAAATCCTGCCCACTGGCTGACGTAGAAACCTGAAAACAAAAGCAATAAGTAAAAGTCACAGACAGCTGGAGATGAGTATCTCTACAAAGACTAGGGCTTGTTTCCTCAAGTTCAAAACCCCAAGGGGACACACAATTTTTTAAAAAATGTTCATTAGGTTCCTCCAGCTTATGCATGGTCTCAGTCACAAACAAAATAGAACAAAGACCAAAGTTCACTGCTGCACAAAGAGCTTACATCAAAGTGGTGTTGAACTGACATTGATGAAGGTAAGATACATAGTTGTTCCACCTTCACCCTTTTTATGGCTCATCAGCTCTGGGAATGGTGACACATAGCCCCAATTCTTTACCTCATTATTCTACCAATGAACTTAGCAATCACTTCTCTGCATTGAGCTTTGCCTTCTCCACTTCTTAATATCACTGTTTCCATCAGTAACACTTAGCAAATTCAGGAGACTTATGGCTCTCTAATTGCCGTTCATTGGCAGAGCTGGTATTCAAACCCAAGTAATTTGACTTTGCAACCCAGTCTTGGCCACTTAGTTATATTACTTCTTTTCTCTCTTACATTATTTCTTTGATCTTGTCAAGAATTTTATGACATAGCTATAACTATGATCTCTTTTTATGCATGAGGAAACTGAAGCTGGGAGAAATGTGCAAGGACTCACCAAGAGCAACACTGCTACAGAATAACAGAAACAGGTAGGATTTGGACCTGGTCTATCAGTTTTTATCTTATATACTCTGCCTGGTATATCATCATCACCAAATAACAGTGCCCTCGCACACTCACTTGTCACAGTACTTAGCCTGAAAGAAGGGGAGTTAATTGTCACTGTAACAAAAAATACCATAGGGTAAGCACTGTCAACATGTGACTATTCATCCTATCAAAGGTTGACATTATATCAAATAAGAGAGGTCCAGAGTCCATGGCTATGTTTTGTCTTAGTCAACACTCTAGACACTGGACCTCTCATTCAAAAACCAAACTGGTTGATTTGAATTGGTAGATTTTTCTTCATCTACACTTACTACAGCTATCAAAAAAGGAGGGAGGATATAAGAGAAGATATTATAGAATATAAGTCAACTGATAATATCACATGAATTCAACTGGAATTTTCAAGAGCCTAAGGGTATTCAGGAAGGGTTTCCCTCAAGAGACAGTGGATCTGCCTTTTCATGTTCATTAAACTATGCTATATCTCACTGCATGTTTACTTTTTACAAACAGAAGGACCTAAATCCAATCTGGAACCTCTGGGGAGCCTTGCCAATCCTTAGAGTTAAAGACTAGAAGTGAGAACAAAGGCTTCAAGAACTAATTATGCTAACCAGAGTGTAAAGATGAACTAAACAGAATATAAAGATATAAAAATCAAGAATTAATTTAAACAGACAAAAATATAGTTTCCCTCCACCAATCAAGTGGAAATTGCCTTTCATTAAGGGAAAAAGTAAAGTAAAAGAAGGTAGGTAAGAAAATCCCTGCACCTTCTTTGGCAGGTAAGTGAGCAGACAATACATTCACAAAAGATATAACACATAAGACATGGGAAAGCAGAGTCCTGTGTATATTTCTTGTGACTTGTGTGTTTTACTGAGTAATTAATTATTACAGTCAGTTTTTCATTCTATCCAGAAGAAAAATTTCTTAAGAAATATGTGTTTGTTGTAGATCACCTTGTGCTGTGGTTTTATATGAATTTTTGGTTCCATGTTTTTATAGGAATTTGTTTTGTTTTGTTTTGTTTTGTCTTGCTGTGTTTTGTTTTTCACTCTAATACAGAAAGGATAGAAATACATGTAAAGACTCATGCATGCATAGCTGTTTACACTCTCACTGTTTGAATATCTACTTTGTATGCTTTAAATTTATAACTTGAACAACTATTTCTAAGAGGACAATATGTAATTTTTAAAAAAAGAAATGTGTGTTTAGCTCTTTACTAAAGTGATGCTGTTAATTCTGTCCTCTGTCTTCTATCAGGAAACAGAACACTGACTATTTTTAGGACCATAAAGGTGAAACTTCACAGTATCACAAATGTCATGCCTTGAAGGTTCTAAAGAAATCTTGTGGGCCCATAATCTCTGCTCAGGCTTGGTTATGTCACTAATCTACGCTGTGCCTTAGTTTATATTATACAACTTGGAAGTAGTGATTGCCTGAGGTAAATGTCCTACTAGAGAGCCATAAAAGTACCCTTGGAACACTACAAAGTCCTCTTAATGCACATACCACCTGCAGGATGTAGGAATCAAGGAACAAAGATGAAAAAAAGTGTTATCATGACATCACCAATGCCTGATGAAATGGGGTTTATCTTGCTTCCCTTTATGCCATCAAGATCAGGCCAATGCAAGTGAGTATCTTTTAGGCTCTTAACACCAAAGGCATTCCCCTGACATTCTCTGGAATTGCACATACAACACTCCACTCTGTGACTAGAAATCTAATCACATAGAAATCTGTGGCACTTCTGATTTAAGACAAAACCAAAAATGAAACCAGTGCAATGGTGGTCTTTATCTGTTGAAAGATCAAGTTTAGATTGCAAGATGGCCGACTGAGTGGCGGCACGATAAGAGAGCCTCTCTGAGGAAAAAAAATAAAAACAGCTCAGATGCTGGAATCTGGCAACATGGAGAAAGCCAGACAAAAGGAGAGGAATTCTCATGACCCAGGAAGAAACTGAGGAAAAAGAAAAAGAAAAAAAAAAGAAAAACAAAGAAGAAAAGAAGCATGGACAGAAGAAAAGGACTGGAGCTGGGCAAGCCCCAATCGCTGTACTGGCACGACTTAGAGTCAGGTGACTCAGGATCGAGCTGAGATGGCGGCCCTGCTGAGAACGGGGCTTGGTGAGCTCCAGACCCTTGGCTGGGGGAGGCGCTGAGACAGGGAGTGGAAACAGCCAGTCGAGCTGCACGAACTTTGGTGAGTGACGGGAACTGGAATCCCCAAACCGGGAGGATTGGCTGGGTGAAATTTTGGAGTTGGGCAGGGCAGGCTTGAATCAAAACCCGAGGTAGCATCTGCTGATGACTCCTAGTCCAAAGCAGATTGGTGGGATCTGTTCGGGCAGGGCCATGCCCCTGGTTGAAACCCAATAGCCAGGGACAAGGCTTTTCTGGGCCAGTGGCATCCCCAGGGAACACACAAACTTGTTGAAGCATAAACTGGTCGACTGGCATAGGGGGAGGAGCCAGCTCTCAGTGTGCAACTCACAGATCAGCAGTGGACTGTGGGGTGGTATTTCCCTAGCAAGTGTGCTGCAGAAAAACTGTAAGCAACAGGAAAGGAAAGAGACCACCACCACCCACCTGTCTGAAGGGGGCCAGAAACATGACAAGACAGAGAAAGAGCAAAAGGTCCCCAACTGCGGAACCAGAGAAAGTGAGTCCAACAGAGGTAAATGCAGAGCAGGTTGAGAGGACCAAACCTGTAATGTCAGAGACAGCCTCATTGGAAATAAAGAAATACATCGGTGACCTCATCGTCAAATTTAAATCTGAAATTCTAACTCAGGTGAAGCAAGATATAAGAAGATTAATAAAAGAAGTCCTGGGTAATCCTCAAGTAGACACAAATGAAAGAACAGAGGAACCCAGAGAAAGGAGAGAAGCCTTTAATGAGGAATATAAACAAAATCTACAATATATGAAACAGATTCAAAGAGAATATCAAGAAATTAAAAACTCCATTGAAACCTGGCAAAATCTTTTAACAGAAACTAAAGACAAACTTTCAAAATTTGAAGATAGATTTGCAAAGTATGATCGTGTAAGGAAGGATCTCTTAAAAATAACAAGGAACCAGGAAGCAATGATACAAAGGCTAGAAGATGACAAGAGGATTTATAACCTAAGAATAAAATATGTGAATGAAGATGCAGCAACAAATACAAATGAAATAAAAAGTCTATTCACAGAAATAATTAAGGAAAACTTCCCAAACATAGGTAACGGAAGTGAAGTTCAGATA